>JABJVR010039209.1:0-32284 GCA_025773905.1 Chitala chitala
CTCTTAGTGGCCGTCACCCCCTCTCTGTTAGCCCCCGTCACCCCCTCTCTCTTAGCCCCCGTTACCCCCTCACTGTTAGCCCCCGTCACCCCCCTCTCTGTTAGCTACGGTCACCCCCTCACTGTTAGCCCCCGTCACCCCCTCTCTGTTAGCCACCGTCACCCCCTCACTGTTAGCCCCCGTCACCCCCCTCTCTGTTAGCCACCGTCACCCCCTCTCTCTTAGCCACTGTCTACTTCTCACATATATTAAAATAGATTCAGTTTCCTGCTTTCATGAAGCAATGACTTTACAGCGCTAATTGTATTAGAAAATAAGGTTACAATATTTTCACAAAAGAACATGAAACCAGGATTTCTATTTTAGAATTTCATGAAGCTGTGGAAGCAAAACTGTTGAATTAGATTAAAACTTTTATTACTAATTATGGTAATTATGTTTACATATGCTATTATTATTTCTAGTGTATATTTACCCTAGGATTTTATTGCTGTTATATTCAAAACAAATATGAAATTAACTGTAGTATTTTTTTAAGTCCACTCACTATCAGCTACGAACAATATTGAATTTATATATACAAAGTTTAACTCCACTGCATTGTCACCTAGTCATTCTGCTCTATGAACACAATTTTAAAAGTTCACTTTGTCCAGGCGTTGACCCAGTTTATCCCAAATCCTCTGTCATATTACTGACCAGTATGCAAAACTATCTGGCAACTGGAAAAAACAAATCTGCATATTTAGGGTCACTGTTATTGAAACACAGTCACACACTAAATTCTCAAGCACAGTTGTCCCCTAAAATTCATGGGTATTACGTTTCTAGAGCAACTGTGAATTGTGAAAAACCGCAAATTTTGAATGTGGTCAAAAAATGCCTATAAATGCCTATTTTTATAGTTTAAACCCTAAATTTGCCCCCAAAACACTTTAATTTCATTTCAAACTCAGCTTAATACATTACCCTTAAAAATATATATTGTACAGTGCTATACTGCTGTGTGTCCCGCAGTGCTAAAGTGTATAGGTAAACCCGTATACTGTACAGTGCTGTACTGCTGTCTCCCGCAGTGCTAGAATGTAAAGGTAAACCCGTATACAGTACAGCAGTGTACTGCTGTGTGTCCCGCAGTGCTAGAGTGTAAAGGTAAACCCGTGTACTGTACAGTGCTGTACTGCTGTATCTCCCGCAGTGCTTGAATGTAAAGGTAAACCCATATACTGTACAATACTGTATTACTGTGTGTCCCGCAGTGCTAGAATGAAAAGGTAAACCCGTATACTGTACAGTGCTGTACTGCTGTGTGTCTCGCAGTGCTTGAATGTAAAATACCAATGTTATCCCTATAAGTACTGTAATTTATGCAAGCATGTTTTCTTTGGTATGTGCTGTCGTTTTCTTTGGTGTAAGTAGGGTAAATACAGTAATAGTTTAATAAAATATATTGTAATAATTTAATTTAATGTAAGAAATATACAGTAAAATGTATGGTTACAATTATTAAGCTCTATGGAAAAATCCACAAACGACTGAGGCCGCGAACTCTGAACCATGACTTTGCGGGGGTCGACTGTACTGTCCTACAGCTAGAGGAAAAATATGCATTTGCAACTTTGTTGACTAGGCTGTGCAATGCAAGGTCTTTGTATTCAAGACAATATATCTTCCAGCCTGTATGTGCACTTTGCTTTGGTCTAGGACAGGTGTTTTGGTGCTAGAGCTTTTACAGAGTTACAGAGCCCCTAGTCTATGCAATACTCTTCCTGAATATGTACGGGATGCCAAATTGGTCTTAGTCTTTAAATCTCAACTGAAGACCTACTTTTTTGATTTAGCCTTCCCAGAACAGTTTCCATAGTTCACCGTAATCTCTGCTGCTGGCGCATGCTGTACATGCCAATATAACTAATATTTTGCTATGGGGCTGCAAGTATTTGTATTATTTACTAGCCCATTTCTGAAATCTTTCTTTGTGCATGTGTGTACCCTGTGCCCACCTGGGCACCATCTGAGCGGGATGCCTTGTTAGAACTGCTGACTCCTAACATACCCCCTTGGATGAAGCTTCCCCCACCACAAGCCTACTCAGAGTTATATAGTTATATAGGAGGATTAAATAGTGTTATTTATATTCATAGTGCTACTTACATTCATAGTCTCAATAAGCAGCTGTTTATTCTGTAATGTTGGCATGCCCAGGAGGGGCTGGGCAGCCAGTCAACCTTGGGTCCTCAGAGGGTTTTTTTCTGTTTTTTTTTTTTTGTCTCCACACTGTGGACTTTTTGGTTCCTCTCCTCCACTGTTGTCAGTTGTCTTTGTATTAATTCCTACTGCTTATTCCTTACCATCTGCAATTTCTTCTGTAAAGTACTTTAAGGTACACTGTTGTAAAAGGTGCTATATAAACATAAATTGAATTGAACTGAACTGAACTGAACTTTATTCCAGTTACAGAAGTTACAAAAAAAGAGTGGTGCTGACAATGCTGCAACTGACCTTTGAAGAACATGGCCTTGCTAATTAAAATTGAAATAAACTTATATAAAAGTCTCTGAAAGACACGTAAAAAGGGGTGTTGACACAACTGTGCACACAATTTTGGACAAATAAGTAATAAAGTCACGCAAAACAAAGAATGTAATCCAAAAAACGAATGAAAATTATTTAAGCCTTTAATCACATGACTACTGATTATAAAAGTAGGTGAAGATGAGGTTAATACACCAGACTGGGCTGTTAAATGAAGTTTAAGTTGCGTGTTACTGCTGGTCTTAGGAACCAGCTACTATTGCTATTAGCTGTTTAATTAAGTATGTTATTTAAGCCCATAACACCTTTTCTTCAATGTGAAGTAGTGCAGTTTTGTGTATGATGTGTACGGAGCGACTGCCATCCCTTGTGGCAATCCTGATCTGCTCTTGTTTTGACCTTTTTCCTGAACTCTGAAGCCCCTCCCCCCTCCTCCGTGGTTACTTCCCTGCCTGCCTTTCTCCCAAACCCTGAAGCCCCTCCCTCCTTCTCCATGGTTACTCACCTGCCTGCCTTTCTCCTGAACTCTGAAGCCCCTCCCTCCTTCTCTGTGGTTACTTACCCGCCTGCCTTTCTCCTGAACCCTGAAGCCCTTCCCTCCTTCTTCGTGGTTACTCACCTGCGTGCCTTTCTCCCGAACCCTGAAGCCCCTCCCTCCTTCTCTGTGGTTATTCACCTGCCTTTTGTCATCATATAGAACCAATTCCCTGCCTTCTTTAACCTCTGCCTGACTACAATTCTTTGTATTATATCACTACAGATCATCAAGTGAGAAATTAAGAGCCTTATTTCACACAGAGACATCTAAAATCCTCCTAGTTGGTGGTTTTTTAAGTGCTGAAGACTGCAATATCACAGTCTTACTCTGTGAAGAACCCTTTGCTCTAATACATATATGAGATTTGTTGAGTCATTATATTGTTTTAATGGCTTGTCAAACTTTTTTTGCAGCTGCATTGAACTGAACTTTTGTATTATCCTGTTTTGTTTACAATTATTTTAATGAAATAGGCTTAGCATTGTTTTGAAATTCATGCTTTTCTGCTATAATTATTGGTGATTGTCTTATTTATGGGCTCCAGGCTTCCCCGTGATCCTCACCGGGAATAAGCGGTTAAGATAATGGATGGATGGATGGATGGTTGTCTTATTTTATCTAATTTTGCTGTACATATCTTTGATTACCATGTATAGAAAAAAATACAAAAAGCCATTGGAGCTTATTGTCAGGCACACTGAATGTACCATATAATAGAAAACATCAGTGTTCATGCTAAGGACAACAGAAGTACTTCAGTCAATCTGAACAAAATGGCAATTAAAACAATGCTAGCACATTAATACCATGACTACTTCTGTTTACTACTTGTTTTAAATTGATATGCAGTATGAAAAACAGGTACTGATAGAAAAGTGAGACAAGTTCTTTATGAATTTTTAATGAAGGCAGGCTGGCTGCCCCACTATGTTTTATTCAGACGTTTATTTCAGTGTGTACCCCATTAACAAATCTAATATACTGCAGGATAACAATAGACAAAAATGTAAATCACCCACTATAAAGTCTTCTGAAGAATTTGATTTACTTAATACTTTCTAGTAATGTTCTGCTCAGACAGCTCATATCAATATGAACAGTATATCTGTCTCTGTCTGCAGCTGTTGCATGTGTTCCAGTAAATCTCCTTATTTCTGGTTTTAAGACTCAGTCTGTACCTTACTTCAGTGCCTGACATTTAAATTTAGATGTAAATTTTTATGAAATGGAACTTAATTTTTTCTCGTCTATATAGCTGCAAGTTTTTATTTATTTATTTATTTTTACTGTAACTCAGATCAAGTACCTAGCCCAAATGTTACTCATTGGACTCAAACCAACCATCTCATGGTCACATGTGAACTTAGCAAATACACACTGCTTCTTCCGACCTTACAGCGCATATCGTCTGTCACCAGGCTTTTACAGCACGTGCGTAAGTCACTAGAATGTCTTTATAGATTGTAAAAACAGTTTTGGCTTCCACAAATCACTGTAGCATAGCAGCGGAAGTTAAACAAAATCCACAATTAAACAACCCTTGACAAAGAACAGCTGAAGGCAAGTCAGAAAAAGAGCAGCAAGTTTGTTCAAAACAGGGTAGATTAATTGCTGTCCTGAGCCCCAACACCTGCCGTTGAGCTGTGGGAAGTTACTCTTCTGCAAAATGCGTGCCCTTCTAATTATCTTACTGCTGAAACATATGTTCCTTTCACTGCAATTAGATGAAGAAGCCATGAATCAGCAGAGGCCTCATAAGGTGATATTATCGGGTATGTCTGCAGTTGTGCGACTGTGTTCCTTTTGGCCTGAAGTAAGCGGTTCTTGGAGAGTGTTGGGGGGGGGGGACCGATCAAGTGCCCTGCAATAACTGTATTGAATAACACTTAAACCCTCCTTACTAGTGTAGGATTGTCATAAGGTGAGATTCTTCCTTCAGGAGGGGGGGCTTACTGTAATCAAAAAACATATTTGACACATCACAGATGATTACTGAAACATAAGCAATCTGGTGGTTTAATGGGTAAAACATCAGGTTGGGATAGGGGAGTCTGCAGGTTTGAATCCTGGCCTAGCTGGCAGGTGTGTCCCTGAGCAAGACACTCAAACGCTATCTCCCTGGGTGCTGCATATGGCTGCCCACCGCTCCACCACGGTATGGGTTTAATGCAGGAAAAAATTTTATTGTAACATGTATATGTGCTCAATGACAATAAACCCCTGTAAGGACATTTTATGTAATGGTCATGTAAACTGGCTACCACAAAATGATACCCTATGTATTCAATTTATGACGTTAAAAAAATGTACTGCTTAAAAGATAATGCTTATAACTAGGATATTTGGCTGGACCTTTCTGAAACACACCTATATACAGTACACCACTAACATGGCTGACCTCCTTTCTATGTTGTATTTTCTTGCATTTAACTTTTTATTATTCATTTAAAAACACAAGGTGCACCCAGCCATAACCTTTTTGATTGATTTCTTTACTTTTTTCTGTTTAACCTTCATTTTAAGATTGTATTTTCACTGACAACTGAGCTATGGCTACAGACCTTAGACCATTTGTCTTTCATGTCACCTAAAGACCTGCACGCTCAAAAAGATCTGCAGAGAAACAGCATGTGACCTCTGCTGTCTAAATAATAATCGCTGAAAAAATCCCAACACTGTAGTGGGACCACACTCATTCTTGAATTTGTTCTTTGATAAGTACGGGACTCCTCTTGCCTCAAGTGAATAAATATTACCAACAGAAATAACTCTGGCCTTGGCAGCTGTCAGTTGAATTCACGTCTGGCCTGTGAGCAAATGCGTGATTAAGTGCCTTACACATTTCTGCTCTAAGTGAACTTAGATGAATCAGAAGAGGGCTGCTACTCAGTCATGAGCTTAACAGACCATCTGTCTTCATCTGGGTTACCATACTTGTGAATACAATTGGTTATGAATAGAGAAATTATCTATATTACGTAAATGATGTATGTGTTGCATTGGAGAAGCAGATTGCTAAATATTAGTCCGTAGGAGACGCTTGACCAAACACTGGGACACAGCAGTTACTGCTTGTGACATGGAGAATACCCACAACACACACAGAGGTGTGTGACAAAAAAACGTATTCCAGCCCTCCGTGCCGCTTTGATGGGCAAAAGCAGCAGGTTGGGGCAGATTAGCATACAGGTGGACGGGTTGCTCTGAGCACCTGACTGTGCTTCCTGAGACAGCAGGTGGATACACTGCCACCCTTTTCCACATGTACTCTTATGTGGGTTAATTATTCATGGTGTCAGACACAGGATGAAGCACAAATACCACATGGTTGCAAACCAGCCAGTTTAAAAGAGTTCAGAGTTTATCGCAATGGAAGTAGTCTTCCTGTCTGACGACAGTCTGTTTGAAATGTAAATCTAGTTCTAGAAGGTCCTGGGTGTTATTGTTAAACATTTCAGTTGTCTTCCATTAAAGTACTATGATATTTTCAGGTTAGTGTTTTGCTAACATTCCCTCATCAATGGTTCATTTTTCAAACTACTTACGCAGGTATGTAGAAACAGGTCAGAGAGAGAATAGCTCCTTTTACCTAAAAACAGATTCAAGCTTATCTTGGGGATGTTTTCTCCCAGACCTGCTAAGAGCTATAATCCTTGCACTGGACTGTAAGATGGGGCTGTCAGGAAATGTACAGAAATTCAGCCAACCATACTGTTTTGAATTAAAAGAAATATTTGCCACATCATTAACCAGGGACAAAACATTTTCTGCTTTTACAAGGCAAGTGGTGATGTTATGCCCATTCAAGCTCAGTGGACATATGCCTGCTCTGATTTTATGGTGTCATTTTTAATTGTACTTATAAAATTTGTTCATATTTGGTGGTTCAGCTGCAGTAGCACAGTAGACAAGTCTCCAAAACAGCTGTAATGCAAAAGAAGCCCATTTATATACAAAATTGTACCTGCACCTGACAACATGCAGTAATGAACACTCTACAGCACAGGAGATGTAGTGACAGACACTATACAGCACAGGAGATGTAGTGACAGACACTATACAGCACAGGAGATGCAATGACAGACATAAAGCACAGGAACCTGTTTCTCATTTACCTTCTGGTCATCTATGGTCATACCATAGTGATATGGGCCCCCAGAGGTTTGTTTTCTCCATACTCTGGAGTTTTTGGTTCCTCTCCTCTGCTGTTGTTTGGCTTAATCTTTATCTTTAACCTCAATCATCCGCCTGCTGTTAGTTCTGTATTATCTGTAATTTCATTCTGTGAAACGGCTTGAGACAAATTGTTATGAAAGGCGCTATATCAAAATAAATTTAAATTGAACTGAAATATCAATGCGGGTATGGTAATAAAGTGAATGATACCAGAAACAATTTCTCCTATTTGCAGTGCAAGTTTTTGTGGAGTAAAACAGTAGGAACTAAACAGGAAACAGGAAATAAAATAATAATAGTAAAGTAGACAGACCAATTTGTGATGGGTTGGTGGCATTGCCTGTCATGGCTATGCCCTGTCTTACACCATACACACTGCCTGGATCAGGTTCATAAAGCTGTTCAGTTTAATATGACTAATATTGAGATTCACTGATTTACCAGTGCAGTCAAAGCTAATTCATCACATTATAAGAGAGGCTCTGTACACCCTGAGGACTGCAGAGAAACCATGTGTAAGAGCAGAACACAGTAAAAACTGGCTTTTTCAAAAGTACAGAAGTTTTTGTCATTCATCACTGCAGAGGACAAGCAAACACCCCAAACATGCCACTTTAGTTGTGTTTTTTTTTTGTTGTTGTTTGTCGTCAGCTGCCATCTGAGAGATGGCCCTCGGCCTGCTGGGAGAGTCTCCCACTGATTTGGGTAATTTCCTTTCGGCGCTCAGGGGCGGGGAGCTAGCGGCGCTGCGCTCATCCATCCTTTCGCAGCTAATGAAATCCCGCAGGAAGCGCTGCGGCCGCGGCGTAGAGAGGCGCCTCGTTTCAGGAGCAATTAATTACCTGACGATTCTTTTGTTACATTTTCATCGCCAGCTCATTAATCTCGAGGCTTCTCAGTGCGGGTGTGCAGGTACCGTTGTGGTAATTACAGTAAATCATCAAGACAACTATTGGGCCCAGAGTCAAGAGGGGGGTGCGCAATGGGGAGGGTAGGTAAATGTCGGAGCTGCATGCACAAGGGAAGTCATCACTGATTGGCTATTCATCCTGAGATAACCAGTGAATGGGCATCCCACAGTCACACGTTTGGGCCTGTTCCTCTTTGTTCACCATTTCAACAAAAACTGTGTGTCATTCAGCTCGATGACTGCATGGACACTGGATGAACTCCGACAAGGCGAGATGAACGGGCCTGATTGCATAGGAACTTGATAACTCGAGTGATAAATGTCAACAAGTTCTATGTGGTGCCAAAATGAAAAATATAGACTGGATCTCTCCATGACAGTTTCAGGAGAATTAAAATTTACACACTATATATAAATTAGCAAATGTGCCAGATGTTTTGAACATCACATCTGTATATTGTCAGAAATGTTACTGGACTGAGAAATTAAATGTGCATTTTTGCAGGTGGTCAAATTTAGCAGTTTCACTTCACTATGCTCACATAGCATTTACATTTTCACATTGCATCGTTTTGAAAGGGTACTTTAGTGTACTTTACTAAGGAATGTGGTAGCCGTATCTGGCCAATATCTAGTTCTTGTCTTTTAAAAAAGTGCATTTTGAAGCACAATATAGAACACCATTAAAGAAACAGTAATGCATTCCAAAAACATTAATTGGAATGTTAAAAAAAAAGAAATTATTAAATCTTGATGCAAATTTATCTCTCAATGAATTCAGTTAGATTTATTTAACTCAAACATTAGGCACTTTCTTCCTTTGCTTTAGCCAGTCAAAGATAAATTAACACTTGTAAACTACTGTAGACAAACTTCTGATTTTAATATTTTGACATCTACGTCATTGTGATTGAGCACAGTGAAAGTATATGAAAAACACAATAACTAAGTTTAGCTGTGAACCAAAAATTGAACTTGCATTTGAGATATTACAAAATACCATTATGATGTAAATAAGTGGAGCAGAACGGATTTTCCTCCATGACAATGGACAATTTCTAGTTCCTGTTTCATGGAATCTGTAGATGGCCTTTAACTGAGCATAATTGCAAACATAAATTCCAGTTCATTGACTTGTACTCAACGTTCTTGCATCTTAGTGTTGCAGGAAAAGTAATTAACATTCTTGCAACATGAAAAATGAGACATTACAGAATGGTTCCATTCTTATGTACATGTAAGCATAAAATAAGCTTGGAATGCAGTTTTCTAATTAGCAAATGCTAATCCCAGCTGCAAAGACTTTTATGCTGTACCAAGAATTGTGGTGCTAATGTCCACGAATTGTTCTGTAATTGCATTTAGTATTTATGATGGTGTTTATTTTTGGTGTATCCAAATTGTGTTACAATCCATTTACCCCAGTTAATGGGAGCTTCTCTTGTAAGCCTTATCTTCATTGACAGCCTATTTCCCCCAAGAGATCCCAGTAGCTGTGTTACCCTCCCTGCTGATCAGCTGATACGCTGTGTTCCCTAAGGTCCACCGACTAGCCCACTAGTTCAGTAACCCACTCAGCTAACCAGCAGCTTATACACTGTGTTCCCTAAGGTCCACCGACTAGCCCACTAGTTCAGTAACCCACTCAGTTAACCAGCAGCTGATACGCTGTGTTCCCTAAGGTCCACCGACTAGCCCACTAGTTCAGTAACCCACTCAGCTAACCAGCAGCTGATACGCTGTGTTCCCTAAGATGCTCCTCCTCCTCCTCCTCTTACTCCTCCTTCAGGGACTCTCAGGCCAGAGAAATCTCTCAGAAAGGAGTCTTTCACTGAACGGTCATCAATTAACAGAGATTAAAGAGGGTTTGCTAAGGTAGATCCATGTTCTGAGGAACATAGCTACATTTTAAAGGCTTTAGGCGATGCTGTGGAAACTGCCCAAACCATTTATTTACAGTTGAAGTACTGGAATGGTAAGGAAATATCACAATCACTTTATAAAAATGTGCTCAACTTACAAAAGGCTTGAAAGAGCACTGAAAGTGGTTCCCACCATTCTCACAATTTTGTCCCAGTTCTTTGTATCACAGCAAATATTAACATTTGAGTCTTAAATCAAAGCTTCCTGAGACAATGAATAAATAAAAACCGAAACCAGCCCGTTTTATCACCTGTGCCTTCTTCAGCTTACTGGTACGTAAGGCCTTGCACATCGGGTACCAGATGAAGCGCGGTGACTGACAGTGGGTGATGAAGATTAACGGGCTGGATGTGAGAGCAGGGCCTTCCCTCTGAAGTGGGGACAGAGGTACCATCTGCAGCCCCGGGTCTGCTTTGATAACTCAACCTGCTCCCGCCGTCACAGACACCAACGGGCCGAGGCCCCTTGTCCCTGTCCAGCACCGTCCCAGAGATGCTGTAGCTGCAGATGTGGCTCACTTTACAGAGGGTATAAAATTATAAATCAATAACTGAAGCAGTTCAACTCTTAAAGTTTCAACAAAAATATATAGTAAATCAAGACAGAAATAGTTTTAAGTTTTAAATACAACTACAATAAACGGGTGTTTTAGTTTATTTTTCCATCCGTTGTTTGGATAAAGATACACTTCCTTTGTTTGGACTAAAACAGGAAAAGAAAGACATTGCATGGTTAGAAAGTATTTGTGGTGTAACATTGCAACATTACAACTGTTCTTATTTTAGAGACAAAAGCAACAGGGGTTTGATTTCACATCCCATGTGTAGCTTTTAATGTTATAGTAAATGTAAATGATGAAATCAAGTCATGAGCTGAAAAATCTGCAAGTGATTGTCCGGAACCCTGCATTTAATACATCTCTTCATCATATCTAGATCTTCCATGGCTGGCATTTGGGAAACAAATCAAACTCACAATGATTTTGCATGAATTAATGTCCATGCACACTGGATAAATGTTCAGAGGGTGCCGCAACAACATGCCTGTTCTTCAGCTCATTTAAATAGTTTCTGTCACAGTTTAGCATCATCGCACCCCCTTGGTAATGTAAACAAGGCCTAGTTCTGTTAATAAACACCAGATGGCTGTAAACATTTGGAAATGTGGAGCCAGCTCCCTTGTCTGAGGGTATTGCACAGACATCTGTCCCCTGGTGTTCCCCTGAAGCTGAGAAGTTATGCTATTCAGGCTGTGTTTGCCATTAGATGGCTTTCCAGATGGCCCCATGTTATAAAGCATCATGTGGGCATCCACAACAACCTTCTCAATTACATGTCCTTCACTATAAAAAAACAATATGATTATTACCAGGCCTGTCTTATGTGCTAGGCTCAATGTTTAGTTCTATGGAAAATTTTTGTTCATTTTGCAAAACATACCATACATGGTCATAAGAGAGGATAGGATCCTCATAGAATCAGTTAATGAATGGTGATGTTCTCTTATATCAGCCTTTAAGATTGGGCTGTCATGATAAACTGTTCAGTCAGCTTGAGATACTGATAAAGTTAGATGAAATGGAACACAGCCCATGATCAAACAAACCCGACATTACTTGTTCAGTTGCTCTGGCACATTTCCTTGAAGCTGTCATAACTGCACATGCATTTCACAAAACGATATCAACACTGAAGCTCGACGCTTCAATTCACCTGCACAATGAAGCCATTCACCCAGAACATTTAAGCTAAGCTTCACAATGTAATTCCGTCTCTGAATGAAAATTGCTATTCTGCTGTGAGCAGGTGACGTAACGGTGTGGAGGTTTTATAGTTATGAGTTGTAGTTGTAGTTATGAGAATGTAAATTTTCAGTCGAGAACGGGTGCAAAGCAACTGCGAAAAACTGCAAGTGACGTTACAGTACATGAGCCCAGTTCAGGAGCGTAATGTGACAACACGATCCAAGTATTTTAGTAAAATACAAATCTGTGACAATGCAGTATGCCTGAAAGTCTATTTCAGTGGTAGCATGTTGTCATCTTTTTCCTACTCCTCACAAAGCTGATGTTAAAGCTGATGTTACATGTTAAAGTCTAACAATAGGTGTGATTGCATCATTCCAAGTTTGGCTACTGCAGCAGGACGCACCCTGAGATACTTGTTTAAGGAGGCTTGTTCTTAGGCAGTATGGCAATTGATATACATCAAAACCAACCTCAAAGCAACAGAATATGCACGTATCTATGTATGCAAAATGTTAATGTCTGTCCATTTGTCTTGCAATTACTTGCAAAATAATTGGGCTAGAACACTCATATTTTTAATCGAAAGCTTATGACCCGATATATGTTCTGGAAATAAAAAAAAATTTAGGCAGTAGCGATATAGTGGACGTAGTCCCCCAAGCCTGTTCATTGCCCAGTCAGCACACGTACATGGGTGATACTTTGGATAAAGGGTGGACCGTTGTAATGTGATTACGCTCCATTTCAAAACATATAGCATAATAGTAGGGGAAGCATAAATGCATCAGTCCTACATAGTCCCACTGTGCACATGATTTAATGCCAACCATTCTAAACATAGAGCAGTGATGTAGTGGTGACGTATGTGTGCTGACTGGGCGGTAATCCCCCAGGACACCGTACATATGTGGTCAGAATTCACAGACTGAGTTATTATGTTTGTAAACAATGAGTGGATAGTGCACTGTTATATCTAGCCTTTTCAAGTGTCACATATGGTAGTGCCCTCTCTAACTTCACAAAGACACTTGCTTTGACCTTCATGTTCTTCCTGTTTTTGTTTTTGATGTTGTGGTGTGCATAGGATGGCAAAGTGTCCCATGGTAGTGCCTTTACATCAAAATGGCACACCCTTGTGATGAAGCCTATGTTTTATGAATGAAATTCTGTCCAGGCCAGGATGTCTGTAACTGTAGCCAGTGTGACCGCAAGACAGAAGCATAGATGTTTAACTGTAGAGGTAATTACTGGAATCTGTTCAGATGGATTTTACGCAGCTAACGTAGTTCAGCTTTGCTGATTCAAGTATCTATTTATGGGTAAAAAACAATAAGAGAATGGCAAGAACAACCAGAAGCCACAACTCCAGGATTTCAATTTTGTCATCTTAATTCAATACAAAATGCCAGAAAAAACTGGTGAACAGCTGCAGATGAATTACCTGCAAATGTCAACTTTGTTCATAAGCATTTCTGAAAGAAGCTTTACCACATACCTCACGACGCTGGACTTTACAGCATATATAACTGTTGGCAAAGGTGTGTTTATGTACACGGGCACAAAGAGCACAGACAAAGCAGTGGCAACAGTGGAGAACATAACAGAAGGTCATATGAATAGTCTCTTTATTGTCCTGAACAATAAAACACTTCAAAGTCCTGCAGTTTATGTAATACTGTGTGAAACATTTTTTTTTCCATGATTCATTCCATAATACCTACTATAGGCTACAGTGCTGAGTTACTTCAAAGTTAATATTTTTTCTACAAACTCCACTCTTGAACAAGTTCTGGTTATGCTCTAACTATTTAACGTCCCTTTCTGAAGCATTTGCTAAATTATGCTGTATTAGCACAGTTGTCCATATGTTTCACTGCTTTGTTTTAAGTCGGCTGTGTATGTGTGAAACAGACCAACATTAACTGTCACAAATGCATCCAGTGTCTTTACGTTGAACACGCAAAACAGTTTTGAGCAGATGGTTAAAAAAGTAAAAAGAAAACTGACGGCAGCATCCTGATTTGAAGCGACTTGGAACACAAGAGGTGCTAAATTGGTTTTTAATGGTAATCATCTGATACACTGATACATTCATGCCATTCTGTATTGTAAAAAAAACAGGTGAGAGGTATAAACTGAAAGAACAGCCTTTTTTGATGAGAGTTGTGCATTATTTTGTCTTTCTTCTCCTTGTGCCTTGCTGATGGGGTGGGGGTACCCAGTAAGTAATTTTTCCAAATAATAAATTTATTCAGGCTACACCAGAAAACAACTGTCTTCAGTCTGATTCTGACTGAGTAGTTGAATGTTTAGCCAGCTGGTAGGTAAAGGAAGCCCAGTCAGAGCTGTAGGCAGTAATGTCGGCCAAACGGAATGTGTTTCCTCCACACTGTTCACTACAAAAGCTTACAAACAAAAATGGGACCTATTCCGATAGCTACAGGCTTCTTGTATGCTACGCTGCTGTTGGAGTGTCTTTATTTATTGTCTGAAGTCAGTTACAAAACATTCCCTTTGCCAATAAGACTTAACCTCACGTGTAATGAGATGGTTTCAACTCACCAAAAATTAATCCAGACAAAAAAGAGACATCTCTGACTGAGATGAAAATTTAACTGAACAAATAAAGATCTAATTAAAATAAGCAATTGTAAAAATTACAGTAAAAATGGCGGCCGATGGCTCACAATGAGTAGAACATCTGGCTTGGATGCAAAAGTCTCCTGGTTTGAATTCCAACCCAGCCACCGGGTGTGTCCCTGAACAAGGCACTCAACGCTAACTCCCTGGCTGCTGAATAATGGCTGCCCACTGCTCCCCTAGGACAGGGATCTCCAACCTTCACTATCAAAAGAGCCCAAAAGAGCTATTTTTGTCCCTCTCCCAATACAGAGAATGCTACTGCAGAAGGGTGGAAGAGACGCATGTGGCTCCAGAGCTGCGGGTTGCCGACCCCTGCCCTAAGGGATGGGTTAAATGCCGAGAACCAATTTTGTTGTAACATCTATTTGCATTTGTAAGTCGCTTTGGGCAAAAGCATCTGCTAAATGAATAAATGTAAAAATGCTGAATGTGAAACAACAGAGACATGCCCAAAACTCCAAAATGAAATTCTGACACTTGAAATTGCAGAGGAAAACAGGACTGAAGAGAAAAACAAAACAGTGAAACTGTTTTTAGTTATTGTGACCTTTCTGAACATTGTTTTTGGGAATGTCAGCATTAGAATAATGATTTATTGAAGGCATTCCACTGTGTGTACCGTAGGTATTGACCTGAAAAAATAAATAAATAAAGAAAGAAAAAAATTGAGTTGCTGTTTATATAGCAGAAACCGTTGGTGAAAATACATGGATGAATACCTTGTTAAATACAAATTAGCAGCCTGGTCCTCAGTTTGATGTAGCGAATGTGGCACAGTTCAATAATCAGCCCTTTGACATCATTAATACGGACTTGTCTGGAAAAGAGGCCAGTTTATATGGGAAAACATGAACTTGAATAACAACCCTATTTATATGCTAGGAAGGTATATGACATACACTTTATAATTATATCTGCTGGGCAAAGACTGCATGAAATATATGCACTATATTTTACTTATGTAATTCAGGTGACATTTTGAGCGTATTGTTTAGGGATCTATGCTGTACAGCCTCCTGCACCATATGCAGCTGATCTTTACATAATAGCTAAGTTAATTTTAAAAAATCTAGCATCCTAGTCAGTTTTAGCCAAAAAGAAAGAAATGGAAAAAACTCTGTGTACCTCTAAATACAGTATATTACTCAGTTAAGTGTTATTAAAGTCCCTCTGGTATTAATTCACCTTTTAAATATGAAATGGAAGAAAACAGGACTTGGGGCCTCCCAGAAGCCACGTGTTTTTGATGTCTGATAATTATATCGTCTGTAACTTCCCAGATACCACGTGTTTGTGTAGTCTGGTAATGACCTGGCTGAGGAAACCACAGACGTGATCTGTGGAGGAGCTGGGAGCCTCACCGTTCTGTGACCAATGCCATTTCGCTTTTTTCACTAGAATTAAAACACGTGTAATGCAAAACTTAAAAAGGCAGAAAAAGACAACTACATTACCCCCACAAAGCATTTGTGGCAGAAATCCACATGTGGCGTTATAAATGACAGGTGAGTGGCGTGAACTTCCCCTTTGGCAGGGGAACCGCTGCAGTAAATATCCAGCTGTGTGAAATAATTAGCTTTACATGGTGCGAGACGCATCCGTTTATTGAATGTTTGGTTTCATTTGTTTAACTGTGCATGTGTTGAATGGACATCCATCTATCTATCTATCCATTAGCTATACTGCTTGTCAGGGTTGGGGGAAGCCTGGAGCCCATCCCAGGAGGCGCAGGGCGCAGGGCAGGGGACACCCAGGGCAGGGTGCCAACCCACCACAGTGTAATGAGTTCTGAAATAAGCAGGACATGGTCATGAGTTCTGAAATAAGTAACCCCTAAGGGTTTTTTTATGCTACATTTACTCTTTGTGATTTTTAAAGAATCCATTGATTATTTTCAGACTTACATAAACTTAATTCTCATGTCTTCTAGTTAACTTTGTTGTTGTAGTTTTTTGTGTCACTTTATTTTTCATCAAAACTGTTCAAACTGGTTTTAAAGTTTTCTTATTGTTTTGAATATGTAAAAAATATATATTTTAGAATGCAAATGCAGCCTTAATAACATTTTACATCCAGTATCAAAACATAATCCATAGAACATGTTTTTCTATAAGGATAATATAACAATTAAAACATTGACAATGCCAAACCCTATAGCTGCATTATATCTTCAACAACTATTATAAAATTCCTGTATCTCCCTGTATCTTCATTTGGTAGATCACTGGCAATGATCATATCTGGACAGGTGGAGGTAGTTTTTCAGGTGCACTACCAGTGTGAGTATAGCTGATTTCTTTAATATACTGTAAAGACATCCTACATCACTGCACAGTGAAAAATATGTTAGTCAAGGTCTTAAAAAGCTTAGTCCACCTTCCTTCACAGATGAATGGATGCCAAATAGCTGACCGTTTTTTATACACCACTGTATTTATCATGTCTAAATACATCTGGCCATTCTCTGTGGTACTTTTTTCAATAAATGTATAATTCATAGTTGCATTTCACTCTATATTAATTTAATGGAATTTTTATTTTCAGAAACAAAAAACTTACATGGCTTCTCAGTCAGAATCGAAATCGATTTTCATGTGGTATTTTAATGTTGGCCTATACAGCGAATATATTATGTAAAGCATGGGTTTGTGTGGGTCTTTTTCCTATTTTGACTGGTGCTTTTCCATGTTACCTCAGAGCATACAACTAGTGTATCAAATACCGCCAATATTTTGAACGCATTGACAAAAAAATGAATTGTGGATATATAAAAAATGTTTGAATATATTAAAAAAACTGGTAATTTCTGTTAGTTCATGTAATAACCAGCCTGTAAGTTCAGAAGGATAACAGGTATCTGAATGCAATGAGTTGCTTCAAAAATGACAGTAACCATGTTCATCACTGTGTTCAGACAAACAGTAACATCTAGGCTCATGTTACCTTTGCTAGAGGTGAAGATGATTCAACAACAACATCCATTTGCGGACTGTGATCATATATCAGCTGACCATCTGCACCATGCAAAACCATTTTACTTTGCATATGTATACTATTTTGTTCTGTGAAGTTCAAAAACAGCTATTCCCAGTAAATTGCAAATATGACAGTTATTAGTCCAGTCAGTTAATATGTGATCCAATATATATAATGTATAGTCATGTACATAATTAGTAATTTGATTCCAGATTAACAGTCCATGGGTTTTTGTTTTATGTTTTATATCAAACAATAGTAAGATGCTGTGGTGGTTAGCACTGTTGCCTCTCACCTTTAGGTGTGTGGTTCAATTCCTGCCGTGTGTGTGTGGAGTTTGCATGTTCTTCCTGTGCTTGGTGGAGGTTCTCCAGTTTTCTACCGCAGTCCAAAGACCTGTAGGTTAGGTTGATTGGTATCTCCAAACTGTGTGGGTGCCCTGGGTGTCCCCTACCCTGCCTCCTGGGAGGGGCTCCAGGCTTCCTGCTACCCTGAATTGGGCAAACAGTATAGAGGATGGATGTTGAATAATATATTATCATGATTTTAGCTCTGAAGCAACACTGACATTGATGTGTATGCTGGAATCATGATCATCATTTTGATTAAGTAATTATTTGGCCAAATTACCATTATAAACAATGGCAAAAAAGTCAGTCATATATTGTAGAGACATCTCTGTTTTATAACATTCAGCCTGGATTTAACAGGTGCTCGTGTCACTGAGATTAAATCAATGTGTGTCATATGTCCTGCTCTGCTTAACAAGGAAGAGAAAAATTATTATGCAAAGTCCATTCAGAATTTATTCTGTCAGATGTCAGTTTTCCAAAGGCCTGCAAAAAGATACAGATCAGATTTGATTTGACAGACTCCTGTGTCATACAGTCCTGTACGTTAAATACAAAACAGAGCAAGTAGTGTAAAAATGTTCAACTCTTTCTTGGCCAACCTCAGATCTGTTTGTCTGTCCATCCATCCATCCATCCATCAACCAAACACATCCTTTTGTGGGTTGTGGTTGAGCTGGAACCTATACAGTGAATTTCCAACTAGCAAAGTATAGCAAACAATGTTTTAGCTTCTTTTTTTTCTTTTTTTATTTGCTTACTCAAAGTATGTCCTGACAGCGGGTAGGGATGTTGCCCAGGTAAGACAAATGAGAAAGCAGAATACACCTGGACAGATATGGTGCCAGAGTAATGACAGATATGCAGGGAACTCACAGACACTAGGAGGAATTTGTGGCTGCCAATTCACCTGACCCAAATGCTTTTGGACTTCTTCAGAAAACCCATATAATCACAGGAAGAACTTTGCATGCACTCATATGTGCTAGATTTAGATCCACATCCTTAGAGACATAAAATGCCAACGTTATCCAACATGTCAGTCTGCTGTCCAATTCAATCATTACCTTAGATGAGTGTACCACACTGTAAAGTTACATGTCCTGTTATCAATTTAATTGATATCAGTTTTAGTTAATATTCATACTGTAGCAATTTAGCGATTGTTTGCACTGTTTAATATTTAATGTCGGTGCTTTTAATTTTTCATGTGTCTTGAATATTCATGGTCCATTTAGCTGCTATAATCGTAGTTTTCCACCATTACTGTGATTGAGTAGACATTAGAATGGGAGTTGAGTTAATGCAGACATAGGCAGATCATCAACACAGCTGCCATAATTCTGTTAAATCTACACCTTCTTTATTAATTCAGAGATCAGCAAGACATCAGTGCAGTTTCTGTTTTACAGGGAAATTGCAGGTAGATTTTTTTCCTCATTAATACACAAAACAGTAGTGTATCAATGTAATTTCCACTTTTTTAGAAATTTAATTTAGCTTATTTAATGTGGGAAGCAGAATTCCACATTACAGATAAGACCATGATTTAAATAATTTAATAGCCATACATGGACTGTATTTTTAAACATATCTGGATATTTATTCTTTCAAACCCAGGAAGGCATAGTGAATCAGTGAATCAAGGCTTAATTGCAGGTGCAGGTGGAGTAGCGTATGCAATCTTTATCTCAGTTTCAGTTCATTTCAAAACAGAAAAATATCTGCTGCATTTTAATGTTACTCTAAACCAGTCACATTTAGATATAAATGACCATTTAATCAGTGGAAATGATTGCGGGGTTTTCATGTCCCGCTTTCCCATTCTCTGCAGAGATGGAAATATTACATCCAGCTGACTGTGATTAAATTTCCATGCCTCCTGCCTGTCCTTCACACATTTATCTTATTTCACAGAGAACTTCAGCAAATGTCACTGCAAGTATTTAAAAAGGGCTAAAATAATTGCATGATGGAAACTCATTTTACCAGTGTTATTTCATTAGACCTGCATTTGTTTAGATTGACATTTAAATGTTAGACTACGTGTTTTGGCTTGTTCAGAGTTGGGGGGTAAAAAAAAACTAATTCTAATTGCAACATTGCAGTTCTTGGACTTGGAGTGATTATTTCCTGCTGACATTTATAAATAAGTGATTATTATTACATGTATAAACTTTACACAACATTTTATAAATTGCACTGGTGATCGGTCAATTTTAAATAAGGACCCTGGATATATTGTTTCGAGAAAATATTTTACACTGATATTGTACCTGCAATTATATTGGTTTGGGTTTTATGGTTACTTGTCAGTCTGCATTCTTTCTTGGCTGTTCTTCATTTAATACTTAATTTAGATCTTTATTTGTTTGCAGTTCAGTCTCCTGGTTGACATTGCATACATACATAGTTGCAGATATAATCTGACTGAAAACCATTATGGTCTGTCAAACTATTTTCTTCAAAAATTTGCTGAAATGTCATCACATTTTAGTAGGTTATATCAAGCACAAGGCATTTTTATCATTATAGCTTCTCAGTCAGTCATCTTCTATACTGCTTCTACTGTTAAGGGTCACAGGAAGTCTGGAGCCCATCCCAGAACTCATAGGGTGCAGGCAGGGGACAGACAGGGCGGGGCACCAACACACTACAGACAATTTGGGAACACCAATCAACCTAACCTACATGTCTTTGGACTGTGGGAGGAAACCGTAAAAAACCCGCCAAGCACAGGGCAAACATGCAAACTCCACGCATGCGGACCCAAGGCAGGAATCAAACCCCAGGCCTGGAGGTGTAAGGCAAAGGTGTTAACTACCACATCACCATGCCACCCATTCTAGTGTCTCATCATATTAATATATCATGCACATATTTGTCAAACTCAAAGATGGCTACTTCAGATGCTCTGACTATACCAAAACTGAGTCTGATGCAGCTCCCACGCGATGCTGTTCACGTTCATATATTCTCTTGTGGAGTCATACTTAGAGAGTGAAATAAGCCTTCAGGATACATACTTTTTTGCACCACCTGTGCATGCAGAAACAACACAAGGCACTTCTCATTGTTTGTATTTTGATTTTAATTTCACATATTCCGTTGTGTAAAATATTTGTGAATGACTGTCATGTGTAATTTTACTATTAATACATGTTTGATTTGCTTCGTTTTAATATAGGGATAGGTTATTTTATCCACACACCTGTACTGAGCTGCTCCAGTTCTCTAATGTGAAACAAAGCATGCCTATGATAAACACGCCTTCCTTCCTTCACGATCAGATGCCGTCTTCCAACTGTGTATCAGGACAAGCCTTTGTCTTTTGTAGAGAGCTTAAATACCTCCAGATAAGCCTGGAGGTGCAATCGATGTACATCTGACTTATTGGACACCATGACACCAGAACCGATCCGTACGGTGACGTTCGATGCATTTCTCTTCCACACTAATGAGTCTCTGGCCCTGTTTTCTTTTTTATGCGGAGAGCCAAATGCTCTCTGTCTATCGATCTTCTCATCTGTTTTCACAAGTAAGCAAACCCCTGTCACGATGATATCTCTCCATGAACCACATCCATCATTCTTGTGCTTGTTCTTCTCAATAAGTGTTTTGAGTGTATTCTGCCTGAGCCAGGAGTTTGTTTTGTTCTTTCCGTGTTCATGGGCTTTATTAAGTGTCTCTAACAGCTGCCCCTTCTCTCATCCCCTTCTTTCTGCTCTCCATTCACAGCCGCTGTCATCAAAGGTCCCATTTCAGCTGTAAATAAACCTTACTGTTTATTTGCAGTTGATGCTCCATTGGAGCCTACAAGGTTCCACTGCAGAAACTTTTTCAGTGTGTGCTTATCTCAGACTTTTATCAACAGAAGAAACTTTCTTGTATCTGTTTACATTGTTCCCTGATAGCGTTTCCTTTTTACAATTAGCTTCCTAAACCGTAAAGCCACTTGAAAAAGCTTTTCTTTGAAGATACCCTGTGTTGCTTTTACAAATCATTGATATTAGATAGCACAGGGCTCACAACAGAGGAAAAACACAAAGCAAATCCTGGAGTCATGTTGGCATTTGTCTCATTGTTTTTGTATAAATGCATTGGACTTTTGTCGGGTCTCCAACTTTGTGGTTGTCGCTCTGCCTTTTAAGGAGGTCCTATAGTAAATTACCTCCCTTATAACCCATTGCTGTTAACTGAGGTCACCTTGGTTTATCTTGCCTTGTACACTTGATTCATTGTTAAAAACAATCAAGCAAGTAGTTTACCTTGCAGCTAAAGTGTCTGTTGTAAAAACAATACTAATGGAGAAGCGATTCTACACTTTGGTAAAATGAGAACTGCATACTGTAGTGTTTTTCAAGTTGTTTTAAAAAATGTACAGACTGTATTTATCAAACATGCTGGTCCTGGTGTTTAATGGGTGCATTCGATTTTTTGCTGATCATGTACTGAAGCCTCATGAGTATGGGAAAGTTGATGGGCCACGCAAGGAGTCTAGCTGTTCAATTGCAAGCTGTGGGAGATTAATTTTAATGCTACCTCGGCAGGAGGTTTTCAGAATAAATAACCGAAACATCAAGCGAGGCACAAACCTGTGTTATTTTTCCCAGAAGTGACATCACCACACCTACTAATACAACACCGAATGAACGTTAAAGCACTTTCCTTCATTACTTGTAGATTTCTATGCGGTACGTGGCAAAAATAATAAAAACAAGGGAGAAGCAAAGGGCCGCTATTGTACATTAAGTTCTGTCATTATCGTGCATCTCTGAGGAGAATCAGTGCTTTTTAAGCACTGTTTTCCTCCCATAAAGTAAGGAAGTTGATGGGCTAGTCCACCATGGTCCCATCTTTGCAGATAATTAACTTCTCAAGGACCTGAAAGGAGTGGAGTCACTCATTAATATTAGTAGGTTTAATTTTATGATTAAAAAAACGCATGCAAATTATAGGACAAATCTTTTAATGTTCTCTTGCAGTGTTTAAACTCTCAGTAAACACCAAGTTAAACCAGAGTTAATGAAGATAAGAGTTTGATAAGACTCGACATTTACTAGTCTCCTTTCAACATTGCCATATGGTGGAAAGGCATTGCTTATTTGATATTTCTTAAAGGACTTTTTTTGGCTTCGCATGCAGCCAACATTCACCTTCCTTGCACTATTTTAAACGGGAACAATGAAACGGCGAGAGATGTCACTGCGTCATGTGAACAAATCACAGAAGACTTTAACTAACGAAAAGTCACCTAAACCTAAGAGTAATTAGCAAACTGGGACAACAGAAATAAATGCCTTAGAGGCAGCACAGTGTTTCTCTCTCTCTCTCTCACACACACACACACACACACACACACACACACACATACAAACTGCAAATGGCACTCGGACATTTCTGAGGCAAAGACACGTGATAACATAATGACCATTAATTATCTCAGTTCTAATGGAATTTTTGTGCCTGTGAATTATTGTTAGAGTGTCCTGCCATATACTACTCATAAAACTGTATTTGTACATTTTTACTTAATACAAGGCATTTAGTTGTACAGTCGTTAATGACTTTATTGCATCATCTGTGAACACCTGTTTTAACCTATACAAAAATGATTAGCGTGATAATGTGTATCCACAATTTTATGCATAAAATGTACTTTTACAGTTATATATTTTCTGTGACCTGCTTTAATAAATATTTTCTTTCCAACATTTCTCACTGTAATGCAGGTCTTGCAGCTTCTCTTTTTAGCAAAGATGTATAGTTAATATGTACGATGTGTTTAGTGGTTTGCAATAGCCACATAACGTCAATTGCATTGCCGCAGACACCATTTGGACCAGCATTCACAGCAGCCAGTGAAAAGGTGTCAGGCACCCAATAGACATTTGTTAAACAGTCTGTCATTTGTAGCATCTTTCTGTCAGAGCACCTCCAAAACTGCATTTAAAAAGCTGCAGCTTGTTTGTAGGCAATTTGCATATAACTACCTAAAATTTCCCTTCTGATTACAAAGTTGTGCTTTAATGTAAGAATAGCTACTCCCATTCAGATATTTGAATGTGTAAGAGTATTTCTGCGGCGACCTGTTAATTAGCACTCACTGCCTTAGCTCTCAGAACATAACCCTGTGTATCGCCAGCCACAATTTTAATCACGTTTTGGCAGCCGTGAAGGTCAAGGGCTAACCCTAAACATTGTAAGACGGCTTTCCCTTTAATAGACAATTTCCCCTGTTTTCTACTCTAAAGGTTTAAGGCGCGTAAAAGGTTGGTCAAGAATTTTATTTCAAGTTCTGCTGCCATTCAACTGTGATTTTTGTCCAATTGATATGCTTTGCTATACAAAGCCCTTTAAAATGTCACATGACAGCAAAGTGCTTGGGGAAAACCCTGTAGCCTATTTTGGACGAAATATTGCTTAAGGTTACAGTATTATACATTGAATCATAAAGTGCTGTAATGATCTCCAGTGAAAGTAAAATAACCATAATGCATTCACTCCCCAGGTACTTTTTCCCATTTTCTCATGCATCACCTCATATCTGCAGGTAGCTATTTCAGGGTTACAGCTGTTCCCCTGCAAACACACACACGCACATACACACACATACAGGTCGTCGTCGACTTACGACTGCAATCGGTTTCGAACGACCAGTCGTAACTCGATTTGATTGGCCTACGCAAACATTACCATCATATATTATAACTGATAATCACTGATGTCGTCAGCTGGGGCTACATTTGTGAGGGTTTAGTCACAGTCGTGGTCGTAAAGTCGTAAGTCGCATAGGTCGCAAGTCGACGACTTGTATACATACCCATGCATGCACACAGTAAGGCTGCGTTTAGTGACAAGACCCCCCCCCACCACCACCACCCAAAAAAAGGCTATCGCCAATGTAAATTGCTTGCAGTGTGACACTGTATGCACACGACACATTAGCCGACTGACATGCTTTTTCTAGTATGTGCTTCTCATGTCACTTCAGCACAGGTGAGTCAGACACTCAGCTCCTATCTACGTAACTTCTTTTAATTGTGGACGTTTCCCCCATGCATCCAGCTTGAGGAAGCGTTTACAGGTTTGCAGTTAGTCTGATGGTTTACATGCACAGCACTGCTCCCTTTCCTGGGGAGCTGACTACAAGCCTCTCTGTTACTGAGCGGTGTCTTTAACCAGTTCACCACCTGCTGCTGTCTTTCCGCTTGCTGTCCTGCTGGTGACCTCGATCTTCTAGTATCACGTCTACATCAGCGGTTTCCATATTGCCGCCCTGAGGAAACTGGAGAAACGCAATTTGTCCATGAGACAAATATGTGCTCTCAGTGTGATGGCAAGGTATCCTGAACTCTACTCACGTCATGTTAAAAGGTGTAAAGACCTTTTGTTTGACATAAATAACAGTTAGGTAATTATGGATTCCAGGATGGGCATCAGTAGCTGTGGTTACATGGATATTTTTTTCCCAGTCATATTGAAATAATTTCAATTAAAGATTCCAGTTTAACTGCTTACATGGAAACTAATCCGATAAGCGTGTTTACATGCTCAGAGCAGTTAATCAAAATAAAACGTTTGTGACATGTGCAAAAGTAGTTCTGCCTGTTTATGTATGTATATTCCAGCTCTGTTAAAATTTTTATAAACTTTCTTTTTCTGCCAAGGTGTTCAAAAATGTTGACAAATAAGTAATATCCAGTGCAGACAAGTTTTGCTTTGTTGCTGCCATGTTTCTGTCCCGCCCAGAAACATGTCGCTTGACGTTGGCCCCACGAGCGATCGGATCAAGTGTTTACACACCCAAACGATCAGATTACTAAAGGGTTACACCACCCCTCTTGTCTGGATCGAAAATTCATTCGGATTGAGCTGAATCGGACCAGTCTTTTCCGACTGAGGTAGTTATGTTTTTATTCCGAATTAACCATTATTCCAATTAAAAGTGGAATATCAGGGTCCATAAACGCTGCTAATGTAACCATGCGTTTTTCTTTCTGAGTGTAATTTCCCCCAAAATGTAACTTTTGTTCCCCCAAGATTGTTTGATAATTGCTTGACCATTCTGCATTTTTATGACATTTTTTATTTACAAAAACAGATGTTGATGTTACATAGTGGTAACAAAACATTTACTATGTGATTTGAAAAAAAACTCGAAAACCGTAACATACAGTTTTTAAGTTCATATTCGTTGCACCACCTACAATGAATCAGGAGCTGATGACGTCATCTTTGACCTCTTTTTTATGTTCAGCAGGCCAGTCTGTGTAGTGCATATCTTCACGTAAGTTCTTAGGTTGGACTCTCATATCCTCTTAAAGTTCCTTCTAGATTGACATACTCAGTGTAAATGGAAGAGAAGTAAACAGGCATAGATAAGGTCAGACAGACACTGAAATATGGCTAACAGATGTTAAAACACACAGATAATGGAATGCATAGCTCCCCTCACAAAGCTGACCAGCGTAACAGAAAGAGGCTAGTGTAAGAGAGGGTTTCATTGTTGTTTGGAATATTTGCTTTTAGTTATAAAACTTCACAAACTCAGGTCCTTCTAGTTACAGGTTTTAACTCTAACATATATTTATCATAGAATATTAACAGAATTTTAGGAGTAATAAATATGCCTTCATCCTGGAATATGGGATAGTACTCCAGGTTCTACATTAATTAACTAAGTAAAATAAGAAGGGGTTAGATCTTTGAATGCATTGTAACAGAGAAGAATAATTTAGGAGTTCTTGAATGAACAGGAAGCAAGTGAAGATATTTAAAAGCAGGTGGAATATGATTAGGTATATTTTCTGTGTCAAAGAGTCAAAGTTATTACTGCACTGTTTTTAACTTTCTGTAGGGCAAGGTATGTAATTCTTAGTTTTAAGGTATAATGACTAATTGTTTTGTTCCATCACATTTTAAAACAATTGGAACAGTTTGAGTAAAATATGTATAAAAATTTTAATTAGCTCTTACTTACAACTCCTCACCCCAAAAATAAATAAATAAATAAAATTAATAATAATACATAAAAAATTGTAGAAGGAGCGCAAAACTCATTCCAGCAAAAATCCATGTAAAACTCAATTTTTGATATGCTCATGTTACTTAGTGGTTGAAGTTGGAGAAGTAGTGCTGTCGTTCTCAACGTTGGGCCCTAACGTAACACTCTAACACTCTATGATGCGTATCAGTCACTTTCAGCAAATCATTAAAATGTCACGGTTCTCAGTGAAGGAAAACAGCAGTGGTGAATACAGGCCCACTTTCAGCACTGCGGTTCTCTGGTTACTGCGTGTAAAAAAAAAAAAAAAAATGCTGAATGATATATGATACTAAGGAATCAGTAACCTGAAGACAGTTGGCTCTAGGATCATCATTACTGTGGCACTTCTTTTGCCAAAAAAAAACCAAAACTTGTGGTTTTGACAGTTTCTCTGCAGGGCAGTTATAAAACCTGGCATATTGTGGGAGTCTACTTAAATGTATAGTTGGCTCGCTACCGTTTTACCAAGAATATCTGAGAGGAGCGAAAAGTCTGAAACAAGTGTATCATACACCAAACTGCATTTGTGAGTACTTTTTAATGGGTACAGTCTCTGTGATTGCCTTTAAAATCCATTGTCCTGTTTTGGATGAATTTTACATTTAATACCTGTTTGTCATTTCCAGTCTGTTTACTCCCAGGTACATGAAGCTCCTGAAGGTTACAAACTAAAGAGCGTGAAACAGGATGCTCTGACACTGCATCTCCTACCTTGTCTGGAATAAAATTACATAAATTCTCAATACAGTGGTCCCCAACCACTTGGCTATGGACTGGTACCAGGCCTACGGATCAATTGGTAATGGGCTGCACAGAAAGAATAACAGATATATATATATATATCTATATATATATATATATATTTCTATTTGGCACCAGGCTGCATAGAAACAGTTAAAAAATGTTTATTTCTTGATTTTATTTCAATTTTATTGACTATGGGCGTGTGCAGGGTCAGGGTTAGGGTTAGGGTTAGGGTCAGGGTTAGTGTTAGGGTTAGGGATGCTCCCCATGATTCTGTGTTATGGTTGTGTTTATTATGCTTGATTATGCAGGTATGCAATGGCCGGTCCGTGGAAAACTGTCTTACATGAAACCAGTCTGTGATGCAAAAAAGGTTGGAGACCGCTGCCCTATACTAATAAGGTACGTATTACTGTTTTACATTTCTCTAAAACTAATAACCCAGCCCAATGACATATAAACAGAATGACACCGACCAGGACCTGAATCTGTACTTCATTTCTATAAATCGCCTTGAAGGAACTTGTTACAAAAGGTGCTATATAAAAACAAATCAATTTGAATTGAAACCTCTCTGCATAACCACAGCAAGCCGGTACACATCTGCAGCCTCTGGGTCACATGACACAAATGAAAGTGGCACAGCAGAAAATGGGCATCAAAGCCACGTCTTCAGGACCCACTCACCTTAATGGCAAGAGGATTAGTCCCTTGAACAGCCTGTTTCAGGGAACAGACTGATCAATCACTGCACATCAGGAGGTGACGACACCCGTGTGATGTGTCACATACACTCAAGGGAGTTTTTGCAGAAAGTCATGGCTGCCATTGCTGCGTCCCCTGGACCCCCAGCACCTCCATCACGGGCTGCTGGAATCAGAGCAGGAGTGGTCCTGCAACACAGGGAGAATCGATCTGCAGCCCAAGGGCGTCACATTCAAGAGGAATGGAATAGATTGCTGGAGGAAACGCCACAGAAGAAAATTACTTTCTAAATCTAGGATTTTCACTATTTTTCACAGCTGAACATTTCTTTTAGGCTTGTGAAAGCCTTTCAAAGTTTGAGACCTGATTTTATTGTAGGTGAATGGTGACAAAAGCTGCTGCCCTAGCGGAACAGAAACATCTAATGTGATGGTCTGAGTAATTAAAGTCCAGGTGTCGTCTGGGTGAAAGTAGTCTGACAAATGGAGGCGCTGGACATGTTTTCATGAAGACTAATGGCTGGAGTTTTGCCCATCCGACAGATGTGTGGAGCCTCAGCATTAAATGCCACTTCAGGCTTGATAGCTGCTGTGCAGCCTTGCTCCACTTTTAATAGATTTATAATCTTACAAGCTTAATTAAATTAAAATATTTAGGAGACAGTTTTGTTTCACATATGCCACAACATGTTATGGTAGGAGAATGCATTTTACTGAAGGACACCCTTTTACTGTATTCTTTCCCTTCATGTTCAATTCGGGTTCTGTCTTTGCCCGTCATGGTACAGAAATGTGAAATAACAAGATTAGAAGCAATTCACATAAATCCTCCCCTGCTCACTCACTGTTTAAATTTTCCCATGAAAGCATACCAGGCAACATTACCATGGAAACAATCATTAGCCAATGGTGAGCAGCTGTTCATGGTCACGTGACCCAGTGCCTGTTGTGAGATGTATTGGATTTGATGGCTGAGCCACCCGCTGATCATTTCTTTCAAAAAAAAAAAAAAAAAAACTCAAAAGAAGCAGAAAAGCTTCTTAATGACAAAAAGGGAAAAGTTGTAGAGTTCAAAGCCTCAAAGAACCTTTTTTTTACTCAGGAACAGAGCCTGGGAGTGAGTTCACATGTGTTTTTATGTCCCTGGAAAATTTCTACAACTAATCGACATGCAGAATAGTGTGCTTTACTTGAATGCAATTTCCTTTCTCCCTTCCTTTCCCCCTTAATACAAGCAGCATTCACAATTGTGCTTCTTAAAGAAAGACATGCATTTCAAAGGTGTAAGTTCATCTCACTGAACAATATCAGACTTCATTTCCTTTTCAAAGCCTGGAGTTCGTATAATCCCTGACAGACCCCCTTGTCTCTGCTTTTTTTTCCTCTCACTCTCACACGCTCACACTCGTACGGCTCCTCCTCACTTGAACACCTGAAAAGCACATTCAGCTCCTTTTTTATGCTTAAAATATTACCTCCGACCTTGAAAGCTCTTGCCCGCCTTGGAATGTGGCTGGGCTTCATTAAAATAAGCTTCCGTTTTTGAAACCAAGATAGTAGTTAAAGCCGGTATATTATACAGTCACTGTCACCAGTTACAGTCTGCCTCTCTTTCATTGTCTCGTTTACCAAGGCCTGTCTGCTCTTTATATTTCACTGGAGACCTGCTCACCTGCTGAAATTAGGTCATATGTGGACTGAACTTGTTAGCAGCCATGCCACATACAGTAGTATAGCGTTCACGAGGAATAAGCAAAGATTATTTTAAGATCAAGTCTTAAAATGAAACATAAAGCGTGAAAAGCCTCTGCCTTTTTTCAGCCCTTGCCCCCTGGATCTCTTCACCTTCCCTACAGTTAGAGCATGCACAAGGTTGAGGTGGATGGATGCACCAGGTGACTTGCATCATGCACTCACACCTGTAAGAGTACAGCATTTTCCTGGGACTTGCTGGATTTTTGAGGTGCCACAAATGCCCTTAATCTTTGGCTAAGAGAGGTGGTGTGATTATACACATACTGTATGTGGGTCCAATCAGAGCTGCTGCAACTAGATAAAGTGACAACGCAGTACATCCCAGAGATACCATAAATGGTGACATAATATTTTTTTTTCCAAGTCACAAACAGAAATTACTGTGCTGGCTGTTTAATTCTGAATTCAATTTTTTATGTATAAAACTCAATATTGTCAGTCAGTCATCTTCTATACTGCTGTATCCTTTTAAGGGTCACAGTGAAGCCTAGAGCACATCCCAGAACACAGGGCAGGGCACCAACACACCCAAATTGCAGGTAACTTGGACACACCAGTAAACCTAACTTGCATGTGTTTGGACTGTGGGAGGATACTGGAGAACCTAGAGAAAACCCACCAAGCACAAGGAGAACATGTAAACTCCACACACACACACACACACGGCAGGAATCAAACCCCAGGCCTGGAGGTGCGAGGCAACAGTGCTAATCACCACACCACCATGCCACCTATTGTCTATCATTCCTAGGGTAAAGATTTTTTACCCACACTTTGGATCATTTTCTTGCCATGTAAATTAACATTGTTTATAATGTCATCATTGTAATATTTCTTTCTTAGACGTATCTCCAATAACAGCCCTATTTAACAATCAATTAATATTCAATTTACCACATTTTACATTATTGATTGTATACATTTTTTATTAGTTCTGGGTATAATGTATTGAAGCATCACAGCCTAATTAAGTTAAAAGTCTGTGAGAACTGGATTTATTTTCACATAGCTTTTAACAAACCTCACGGTGTTTAAACCTAAAGAGGATCTGGTAATAAAACAGTCTGTTTAAAAATGTAATAACTTGAATACATTATCTACACCTTTAAAACACATTTAAACCATTTCTGCTGGTGCTTGAAACCTTATACATTTCAAACTACATTATAATTTTGCAGACTTTTATTAAGATTAACACTTAAGGCTCCAGATCATTATATTGTTAATGTCATTTCTAAAAAAAATTCGTAGTATGACTCACTGTTGAGCACTGCAGTGGATTGGGACTCCACCCAGGGTGTCCCCTGCCCTGTGTCCTGTGCTTCCTGGGATGGACTCCAGGCTTCCTGTGACCCTGAATTGGGTAAGGTGGTAAAGTGGATGGATGGATTGACTCACTGTTGAGTTTATTTTTTGCCATGTTTTATGGTCATACTGTCAAGTTTAAGATTAGTTGATTGTTGTAAATTTTGATGAAACATAGTGTTGTGTTGCACTTAGTGTAGATATCACCTTCTTTGTAAGGGAGCTGCCCCTTTGAAAACATTTCTTGTAGTTCTGCCTTATCTTGGTGTGTTTTTGTTAACTGTATTTCTTTCCGTTCATTGTTTGTCCATTGATGTGACTTCTTGTGTTAGTCCTGTTCTCACTGTGTCTGTTCCTGTAAGCATGCAAATTACATTGATGTGAGAGATCTGCAATGATGCTAATATGTTCAGCTATTTTTACTGGTTTTCCTGGTATCTAATTGAACTTAATTTATCTTATTCACTCTCAAATTCTTTTCAAAATAATTTAAACAAAGTTGTACTGATTTCAAAGGATACTGTTAATGGAATCATGACCAAATTGTGTGACTAATTTTTATTTCTTTAAGACATGTTTTATAGTAGAGTTTCAAACAACAAACCCTTAAGAACATTATTAAAGTGCAGCTTAAGGTTTTTACTTTAACCAGCAGAAACATGTCCTGAAATGACTGGGCTATGTTTATGAGGAAATACAGAAGGACAATCTTTTTAAAAGAAAATTAAATGTGGGGGCGGCACGGTGGCGTGGTGGTTCGCACTGTCGCTGCGTACCTCCAGGCCTGGTGTTCAGCTCCCGCCTTGGGTCTGTGTGCGTGGAGTTTGCATGTTCTCCCTGTGCTTGGTGGGATTTCTCCAGGTGCTCCGGTTTCCTCCCACAGTCCAAAGACATGCAGGTTAGGTTGATTGGTGTGTCCAAATTGCCCA
>JABJVR010039230.1:0-21038 GCA_025773905.1 Chitala chitala
CCCCCCCCCCCCCCCCCGCCCCCCCCCCCCCCCCCCCCCCCCCCCCCCCCCCCCCCCCCCCCCCCCCCCCCCCCCGCGCCCCCGCCCCCCGCGGCCGGGGGGGGGGGGCCGGCCCCCCCCCCCAGTGGAATGCCCATAACCTGCTGCACTACTGCCCTCTGTTGACCACACGCTACCATTTATCACTGTTGAATAGAGCCAAGATCACAAGTTCACAATCTGACGTCATCTGAAAACACAGTGTGTACAGTACACCACAAAAACTGCACCTATTAATATACTACAATAACAAACAGTGGGGGAAAAATATTTAATCCAAGTCACTAAACTATAACTGAAGTTATGCTTGGCTATATGTCGGTGAAGATTCTCAGTCATCCAGGTGGAGATGTCTGGAGGATGAGTCATGTGAACTGGACTTCTTTCTTCATGATAGGAATGTTTCACCACTTATCCAAGTAGCTGTTTCGGCATAGTGAAAACTTTGTATCAAAACAAAAGAAGTCCAGTTGACATGATTCAACCTCCAGTCATACTTCACCATACATTTTATTCATTAACTAATGCTGTATAACTAAATCTGTTTTTGTATCCCTGTGTTAACCCTTTCTGACCTTCTAATCTTTAGCAACGACAGGACTTGATTTTTTATTATTCCTATAAATAATTAAGTCTCAAAATTCTTTGCAAACATGAAGCCATGCTGAACACTGAAGGACTCTCTGGCTTTTCAGCATTTAAGCAGTGGATAATTAAAGGCAAGAACCCTTTCTGGAAAGTCTGTTTTCATGTATATCTGAGAGATATAAACCGGTACTAGTCGCAGTACAAATCATACAACTCCCCACCCCACCATTGGCTGGATTATTTACATCCAGACCAATCAAAAATCCTACAATGATGTCACATTGGGTTCTCACAACATCCCCTTCAAAGACCCCCCAGGGCAAGCAAATGGATTTCAGGAAACTTCCGGAGATGGTGGCAATGCTCTGTGGGTTTGTGAGTGACTAAACTAATTACATAACGAGCTCTGAGGCAACACTCGCTCTCCAGCTGGCCCCGTGCCCCCCCCGAAGCTAAAGCACTGGCGTTACGTAATGTTCGAGAGACAAATCTGCACCGCATTACAGAACTGACTGCTCTACAGGCTCCATAAGCCACAGGTAAGACTATTGGTATGTATTGTATAAATTATGAGTTCACCAAAAAAAGTATCAAAATTATGGGAGAAGAAAATAAGCAAATATCCATCCTATATGGTATTGAACAAGAACCAGTGATAGTAAAAAGAAATAATACACATGAGAGAAGGTAATTCGTGATGAATGACAGAAATGTATTAAAGGGCTTTGAAAGCATTGAGCATTTTCTGTTCAATAATGCATTGCACTTCCCATAATGTGAATATAATTGTCACTCATGCACTCATATTTTAAATTTATGGTTAAAGATATTAAATATGCATGTTAAACATATTAAAAGACCAATTTAGAAAAGCCCATAGCAGAACTATAGTACACTGAATAATTTTGTATAACATACAACTGACAACCCTGGACTTTACTGTAAACTGTACCTTTTCCTTTTATAGAGAATGTCTATACCACATAAATGTGACATTTGTTGAACAAGCCCACACCATTATACATTTGTAAAAACTTACAAAAGCTTGCAATTTTACATTTGCACCTTTTGAAATAGCTAAACAACTCCCTGAACATCTCAAGGCAACACGCAGTCTAGAGCAGGAGGACGGCTCTCCTGGGATTTGTAGTTTTTAGTCACGAATTCCTCACATTATTCAGTGTAAATGTAAGCAGACAGCAGGTCAGCGAAGACTACTGAGACAGCTCCTTGAGGCAGCATGCAAAGTTCACGCAACACACATCGACGCCTGTTACGCCGCCGGCAGGAAATGATTTCTGTTCCGAACCGTGCCGCACCACCCACCACACAGCTGACACAATCAGTACACAAACAAAAGGAACACACCCAGCAAGCTACAAAACTTTTTGGTTCTGTTTAAAAAGCACTTTCATTCACCTGTGTAAACTAAGAACCATGCTTTCATTTATTTTTTAGTGTGTGTGTGCCACTGTACGTGTGATCCCCCCACACCCACAGTTAGGTTTGCATTCATATCTTTCTCCACGTTGAAGTTACAGCGTGAGACGATACACCCTGAGAGGGGTCCCTTCCCATTCTCACACACTCCTCAATCTGCGCTGATGGTGTTTTTCCACTGATGCTCTCCATCCTGCTGTTGCTGGGTGTTATTCAGCTTCAGCATTTAACCAAGCTTCACCAACCTTCAGTGGGGCCATAACTTAATCTGGGCATGGAATGGCTATATTAACATGAACGTTTGGTGAAAACGCATGCCTTGTTCCAGTGAGAGTGAGCACACTGACACTGGTATTACCGGTACGGTATACCAGCTAAAGGGGGGGGGGGGCCATGACCAAAATCACCTGGAGCGCCATAAATCGAGACTGAGATAATTCAGATCACTCTAGTAGGAAATGCACCAGCTCAGCTGAGCTTCTACTCCTAGGTGTACACCACACACAGACATCCAATCAATCTTGTTAACTCACAACTAAGGGTTTAAGTGCATCGATGATACAGTAAAATAATTTCCCGTTGAAATTGTCCTGCTATATTTTTTTCCAGCATAACACTGGAAACAGCTGATTGCTTGAACAACTAACTTGGCACAGGAAACCCACCGCAACCGCTCCGTTTTATTCACGAAGAACCAAAGGAGGTTTTAAAAGTGTGAAAGACATTATTGTTCTGGTTGAGGCAGTTCTAGTATTGTACTCTAACCTTTCCTAGTTTCTTACCTCAAATTTACTTAACCCTGATAAGACTGTTGCATTAAACGCCTGTCTTGCTTATATAATTACACATAAACGAAGCCTATGGCCCAGCTTGTAACCTATACCTGTTCTGGAAGGATTGCTGTACACTTTTTGACAGGTTAAGGTAGGCTTACAGGTGCACAAGCTTGATAATTAGTGCTTATGAAGACAGCAGAGCCACATAAAGAAGTCCAACATCACAAAAGACATGCACCTCTGTTCCTTGATACCATGTTACTAGACTGGCTGTGCTCCTATTGATCAGTCAGGAAACACGAACCTCTACGTTTTACACTTCTGCTCCTCACTATTAATTACATGTTTTTTACCTTCAGCAGGATGCCGGATAAGGAACCTCCACCCAACATCAGGGATAGTCTTTCTGAACACACGGACCCTGCCTCTGCGACCAGTTAACCGCGTTCCTTAACATACTGAGACAAACATCACTTACAACGTTGGAGACCTGCAAACACTACTTACTAACAAAGGGTTAATTCACAAGATCCTGACAATCACACACTTCCAAAGAGATAATTTTATCTTTACTGTCCATTGCTGGTTGTCCTATAGTGAACCTGTGACTGTTCAATGTGACTGTCTCAAGAATGATGAGCGGGCGATGTCTGGTCACTGTCACACGTTTGCCACCTCCGCATGCCGGTGGTCACGCTAGTCACCCTGCTGATTATCGTGTCCATCGACGGGACACCCCCTAAGGGATGGCCCCACGGAAAGGAGTTCCCTTTTTATTCAAAAGTCATGGCAGGCAGGTGCACTTGGGGGGGAAAAAAAAAATAAATAAACAACTGTATTTTCTATACATGCATTTTGTTATCACACACCTCAATGCTAACATTGTTCACATATAAAAAAGAAAAAAAACTGAAAAAATAAAGACCAATGAGATGACTAAAGTAAAGTATTTTCCAGTTAGGTTTAAGTTCGCGCAACCCCTCTCATGCTAGCAAACACTGCAGTGGCTGTGGGAGTGCGCTCTGTAGCCCCTGATTGGCTGCTGAGCAGGGGCAGCCCCTTGTTGTTTTCCTGCTCTATTCAAAAGCAGAACAATGACTCTAGTTCACAGGAAACGAGTGCCGTTTATTAGATTGTGCCGACACAGAACCAAAGTAGTAATGTGTTTACAGCCCCAAACCCGCCCCAAAACACTTCTCAAACACACATACAAGGATTCCCCAGTGATCACCCTGTAACTGTTCAGCAAATGGAGATTAGACTCATTTTTTCTATGGCTTACACATAGTAGAAGCAACACTATGCATAATTGATTTCCTTCAGTTTCATAATGAGAAGAGAGAAGGTGACAGTCCGTTTAACTATATGAGTGGGTGGCAAAATCTGGCTTTATTTTGAATCCCAACCGTAAGCTAAAACAAAACCAATAAAAGCAATAATACTGGAAGATTTTCAAAAAGAAACTGAAAAAACACAAATCAAAATATACTGAAAATTATCCTCTAGGCAGCATTTTTCTTAGCAGTGGGAAACACAGGGGGATAAACATTTACTGAGCACGGAGTCTCTGTTGTGTCCCCTCCTCTCCTGAGATGGAATACAGATGACAGAAGATAAGGGTAATCAAAAACACTGATGCTCTCCGTCTGTCACTGTAGGTGAGCCTGCAGCACATGGACCCTTGTTCTAATGAGAGCATCCTTCAAAGTAAAGTGCAGTAACTGTCCACCATTAGCTATGCAGCTAAGAGACCTCACTGACAGACACGATCACAACTACTGAAGGGCTGAGACTAGAACGTGGCAAATGCTGGCTACATTCAGACAAATACACGTATCCCCTTCACACATCACCATCTAGCATGTTGTGCACCAGACAATCCAAGCAGATATACAACATTATCCAGATTGGTGGTCATCTTGAGAACCTGTGCTGAATGTAACAATGAAAACAACTTTACAAGGAGGGACAAGCACTGAAACAAAACACGTCACTTTTTTAAAATAAAACCAGGCCCATGCTTGAGCAACTCTGCTGAACGAGAAAACAGGAGATGAGCGGTGAGTGACAACCCCCTCCCCCAGGGTCGTCGTGCCACTGTCACAAGCCTCGATTAGTCAGCTGAGCTGCAGCATCGCAGGGCTGTTTGTGGAGCGAGAGGCTACAGAGGACAGGAAGGGTCAAATGTCACGGATTACATCATCCAATCAGACGCAACAGAAAACTGGAGCAACAGCATTCAAGAACACCTCGTGTTAATAGATGGCGAAATTAGGATGTACACACACATTCAAATTTGCTTGTGAAAAATAAAACTTTTTATTATTACAAGTTTCTCAGAATGACAGAAAAGTTAGAGATTACCTTTTTAGTTGATCCTACTTCCAACTCCAAGTAAATCCTGATGAGTGAATGATCAGGCAACCCTAAGGATGTGTCCAGGGGGCTTGTGGGACCATTATCTGGCCCTGAGCTGCCTGGGAACTGTCACCATATAAACCTCCCAGTCTTTGCCTCGGGGCACATGGGAAACGTACCAATTCTTGGCATAATGCCACTGATGGGGCCCCATTTGGAAAATCATGATGATCAGTGTATAGTGTATTGATCCTAATTCAATTATAAAGCATTGGAATATGCAATGCTGATTAAGGCTTGCTCTAAAACACAGGTGGTTTTGTTGCCTGAAAAAGTATTATGAAAGGTTACGCTGGGTTTGTTACCAAAGGATTCCAGTCTGATATTTTATTTTCTATTTCATTGCTGATTTTTTTAAGATGGATACAAATTTTTTTTAAGATGGATAGAGTCTGCTTCTCTAAAGGAAAACAATCATTTTGTTTTGAAGTTTTATTTTCTTATAAGTCTGGGATCCCCTTTTAAAACAGCTTGACAGCTTTCTTCATTTAGCTCAATAAACTGACTAGTTGTTTATACATTAATAAAATGTGTTTAAAGTCAGTGTGTGTTTTATAACCCTGTAGGGCATATGTACATCATGGATTTAAATAAAATAAATATATAAAATAAATAAAATCACTTTCAGAGGAATGAAACAGGAGAATGTAAACGTCATACACCTTGAAGGAAACAGCCGATGATTTTCAGAACATTGTCCCATGAAAAGTGAAATGCCGTCAGCCTCAAAAGTTTAGTCCACATAAACACAAAATTTTAGCTGTGCTTCCAGACTGAATTTAACAACTATGGGGTAAATTACACTGCTGGAGTAATTTTGGGAAATAATACAGTGATTTCCATACATTTGAAGGAGGAAAAGAGTTTTTAAATTATTTTAAATCAGGTTTTTTATATTATTATTATTATTATTTTTATTTTTATACCAGCCAGTTTAAATCCTGAGTATGTGCTGTCTGTCCTTTTCCTGAGGGCCACTTCTGGCTCTCAGCACTGCTCTTAAGTAAATACTTTAATTCAGTGCCATCTTTGGCTCAGAACCCAGCCTTCTAGCTAATTCAAAGACAGTCAAATACTACAGGAGAGCATAATTCTCAGGGATTCAAGCAATCTAACCCAAAGGAAAGAATATGGCGATGTGTCTATCTGTGCAACAGTACTGAGTCACTGTCAGAAAGGGAAAAACTCTGTTACTGCCAAAACTAAGGTGACTAAAAGGATTTCAGTGCTAAATGTACATGTTTGTTTTATAAAACGCAGGCAATGCTCCAAGGTGTCCTTTGCTGGTATGCATCATTGCAGCAGCCTAATGTTAAGAATGCGGTATTTTGACGTGACGCAGTATAGTTTAAATGGACATATACTGCACAGGTCAACCTCAGCAGGTGTTCTGCTTATATTCTACATGCAAAAGAGATTGAGGCTCATGTCTTACCTGCGCATAAAGAAATGACACCTTGGAAAAATTACTGGGTGGGGTCGGGAGACCGCCCCCAGTGACACAAGGACTGGGCGGTGAACCTGGTGATTTTATTAACAAAAAAATGACAAGCCCATACAAAACAACAATGTTCTGGAAAAACAAGAACTAAAACACGGAAACAAGAGGATAACCATGTGAAAATCATAGGGGTTCTCACATTTAACCTGGTGAGAGACGAACAAAAATGCAGATATCGGCTGACACGTGTTACAACACCGCTAACGGAAACCATTTCTGTTACTTTGTTTCTTACATGCATCATGCAGTGGGGCTGATAAGAACATTAGAGCATCCTGCTATCTAGATGAAAATGTTTTTACAGCATTTTTGCTGTGCAAAATATATGTACTGCACATTCTCATTTATTACTGCCTGAAAGCATTGCAGAATGCTTTATACTTCATGTTAGGGATTCTTTTAGGTTAGCAATTTCCCACAATCCACTGCCTTTAGATATTTTACATGCTATTTTTCCCCTATCAGCTTTAGGCAAGGCAAGAAATCCAGATAAACGTGCATGAATAGAAAAAGAAAAAGAAAAAAAAAAAGTGTTAAAAGTGTTTTGATAATTTACCACTACACCCCCCCCCCCCCCAACTAAGTTCATTACTGTAGCTGGTTTGCCATGGTAGGCAATAAAACAAATACTACGCATGCCAGAATCAGCTGGTTGTTCTAACCAAACCCACTTTGTTCCTGTAAAAGTCATAAAAACAACAAAGCTGAAGGCGGCTGGCAGCATCGCGACATGGAACACGAGTCCGCGGAGCTGCCCAGAGCCCGAGCGTGCAGCTCGCTTTATGCTACGTCCATCATCACTCCCCGTATTTGGATAAAAACAAACGCAACAATTTCAAAACAGATCAGCGGTTACGAGAGCAACAACGATAAACTTGGCCATGCAGCAATTTGTCCGTTTATCTGACGAGAAAGTCAAAATGTCCAACTTTCCTACAAAATGCAGGAACATCTTTCTTTCCAAAGACCTGCTTTTAGCCTGTATAAGATGAGGTATCATCTTGGTGGCTCAATAGGTAGAACATCGGGCTGGGATGCAGAAGCCTCCCAGTTCAAATCCCAACTCAGCCACTAGGTGTGTCCTTGAGCAAGACACCCTGCGCTAGCTCATTGTAAGAAGTATATGAATTTAAAGTATATTTATTGGCTATTGCTGATATACTGAAAGGACTGGCATGGTAGTTTAGTGGGTAGCCATGTGGATAGGTTCTTGGCGTGTGAGGAGTTTGCATGTTTTCCTCTGTGCATGTGTGGGTTTCCTCTGGTTTCTCCAGTTTCCTCCCACAAGCTCAAAGACATGCAGGTCAGGTGGACTAGTGAATTTAAATTGCTTCTGTGTGTGCGCGTATCTGCATGCCCCTTGCTATGGGTTGGCACCCTGTCCAGGGTGTACTCTGCCCTGCACCCGAGCTTGCCTGGGATAGGGTCCAGGCCACCCATAGTTATAGCAGGATAGTTAATGGATATATTGAAATACAAATGGGTAACAAGATAACGGATTATCTAGAAGTAATGGCTGTCTTGTGCCCCATTACAAGGGGACTATAAATATTACAGCACGGACTGCATTAAGCATTTGAGCTTCTGTGAAACATACAAAGTAAACAACCCTGTTGTCATAATGGACAACATTTGGCAAGTTAAACAAAGGTTTGACCTCTCCACCCTTCACATTATAAAACAGATATATATACACCACATATGGACAGCATGACATTTCACCTCATGTATACAGAAGAAAAGATAAACCACATGTATGATACCAGCATTACCAACACCATACTAAACACGTTTGTAAATATGTATACAAGACAATAATGTCAGTTCTTTCCTGTGTGTGTGCGTGCATGCATGCGCACAGTTTGCATGTTTTCCAATGTGATTAAGAAGCTCTCTTCTACATGGCTCCTCGCACAGAAGAAAGATGCATGAGACAGATGAATGTGTAGTTCCAGTCTGTCCTTAGTGTGTGTGTGTCTTGTATTAGGTTGGCATTCAATCCGGGGTGTACCCAATTTGGGTTAACCGCTAGGCCTGGACTATTCAGTTTCTGGCCCATGGGCCAGATGCAGCCCAAGTCAATATGTCAGAACCTCTCGAAATGTTCAGCCCCTCAGCTCATGTGGTCTTTGTAATCCAGCCCCAAATGTATCCGAATTGACAAGGCCAGCTCTGGGCTGCTTTGACTCTACAGAAAGACGTGTGAGAATAAATTGTTTTTTTCTTGCCACCAGATTAATTCAAAAGGCCTAAAGGTGAAGTTAAATCGACCTTCATTATGTTAGACATACAGCCCACTGGGCAGTCAAGACTTTGAGCAGAAAAAAAAATGAACAGGCATTTGGGGTGGGTTGGTTCAAGGTCAGCATCTCTGGCATGAGGTGGATTCCCAGGAGCTGTTGCAACACCAAGGCCTTCACTCAAAGAACGTTCCAGATCATCATGAGTGATAGAGACAACAGGCACATTCCCCCAACCACTGTCATGTAGAACATATCAAACATAAAAGGCAAAAACTAAAGATTCTCTTCATAGTGTGGTGCCCATGGTTTTAGAGGGACCCTGTTAAAAAACAGTGTTCTACAAACTCGATGACTCTTAACACACAAAACAAGCCATGTCAGTAGAACCCACGTTGCACATGGCATGTTCAGGAGTACCCTAATGAACAAGAGAGATAGTGACCTTCGGTTTTATTACAGCTTTAACCCATACATGCAAAGCCCTGTGAGGAATGCTTATGGCTAACGATCATTCCTCATTATGCTGTCAAATGAAGACAAACCTGTTCAATCCACTTTGGAAAAACATCACTAACCACATGGAAAACCACAAATATAACCTGTGCCCTGCATGAATGAATATACAAAAATGAAGCACCTGGATGACTTCAGGGTCAGTCTATGCAAAAACTGTGCACCGCGATGCTGCAACATGCATTTATAATGTGCTAAAAGACACCAGGGCACACCTTGAAAGGCTGTATGAACAGAAATCCAGATGATGTAAAACTAAAAAATATATACAGGGTGTCCATAAAGTCTCTACAATTTCGAAACAAATCGAATTGAAATTGTAAAGAGACTTTATGGACACCCTATATATAAATATCAAGCGTGGGTCAAGTAAATTGGAGATTTTTGTGTCTGTTATAACTTAAACTGGAGATGAGAAATTACAGGTTTGTTTGCTTTAGTGAATTGAGCTACAAACACAACTTCAAAAACCGCGTATGTCCTGGCTTGGCACCATAGGACTGCAGCGCGATGCTTACAGTAACTTGGCTCTCCCTTACAAACACACGGTCTGGAAACATCTTTGGAAATTTTCATTCTGTATACACTGTGCACCTACACTAAAAACAATAACCAAAAATACACACATTTCAGTCTTTTAATGGCAATTCCACAGCAACATCATTTTACTGCAACAGGTGTGAGAAGCATCACGCACCGGGCGAAAAATAATGAAATGCTAACTATCAATGCAATATGGCTTTTAAATGTAAAGCCTCCCTCTGCTGTGCTACAAACTAAATATTTAATAATAGCAATTTGAATAGGAATAGACAGGACTGAGTGCGATTCCTTTACAGGTTCAGCAGCACAGAAGGACAGCATCACCTTTCAGAAAAGACCCAGCTTGCACTGTGATTAAAGTGTATGCAGGCTGCTGAGGGCCCACACTGGACGAAAATGCAAAACGCCTCCCGAGTGAAGAAAGGGAAGCCACCTGAGATGCATACAGCTGTGCGGATCGTCCATCCTGTTTACAGTACCAGAAAATGTAACATTTCCTGTCGGCTGCCATCAGACGGGACCTTAACGCGCCCGCCTCGGCTCATCAGCGCCGTGTGTGTGCGCGAGGTTGGCGGCGAGCAGCGGGAGAGGCGTGAGTGAACGTGCTTGTGCTGGGAGCTCATCGCTTCTCTTACTGTGCTTTATGGCATAACAGCTGTGGGATACTTTGTAACAAAAAAAAAAAAAATGCATCAAAACGCAGCTGTGAGGCTTCACAGATTTTCCATTTTCAGTTTCCGCCGGTCGTGGAAAGTTTTGTTCAGCTGTCTGTTTCTCACTGGGTCAGGTACACAGCGCAATGTGATCGGCAAAGCCAGGTTAGCGGGGAGCAGTGCTGTACTACAGACCCGCTTCTTCCCATGCTTTGGTGGGCAGAGATGCTAACAGGTGTCTTCCTTTCATAAGACGGCGCTCAACCCATAGGCAGAACAATGAATCGAAAAACACGAACCACTCTGTCCACTTAAAAACACAGTTTTTCAATTAAATAAGTCAACAAGCAAGCTTACTTTACACATTGCCTATACACAGTTAGAGCAGCGTGTGATGGAAATAATACTCCATGATAAACTCCAAACAACAAAGTCTAGTACAACCAAATGCATATTCACAGACACCTGACCTAAGAATTCATCGTAGCATTGAAAGGATTGACTAGATGTGGTTATGGGTCCTACAGAAGGCATGAGTCACAGGTGTGCTCACCTGTCCCTGCTCACCTGAACTCAGAGAATAACGCAGGTCACTTTAAAACAAAGAAAACCTTCTAGAAGTCATGCTCTGGCTGAGGGACACTTTTCACTCACCTCCTTCCAAACAGCCGCAAGCCACTAAAGGTCTTGGTGCTATGTCTGCGGCCAGCAGGCACCCGCTGCCCCTCGGCCACAAAGGAGGGCAAGTCCGAGTTGGAGGAGGAGGCAGAGGTGGAGATGTCCTCTGCATCTCGCAGGGGCTCCAGGTGGGAGCTCACCCCAGCGGCCTGATCTCCCAGTAGCTCCATGGACAGCCCCCACTATCAGGACTCACTGTCTTCGCTCACTCAGTGTCACAAAAAGAGCATTTCCCTATGCGAGTTTTAAATAAATGAATAAATAAATTAAAAAAAAACAAAACATTAAAAAAAAAAAAAAGTTTCTCACTAGCAGCCCTCCTTGGTTGCAGCAATAGGAGCAGAGTAGATCCAGAGTGCTGGCTCTGTCTGAGAATGAGGTAGACCTCCTGGGCTCACGTCTGCATGTCCCTCCTACAGTGCCGCTCACACCAGGAAGTGCACGGCTGCCGTGGTGCTCAAAACAAAACTTCCCTGATCGGCTGGCTGTAGGCTAGAGCATGTGGAGGAGGGGCTGGGGGGGGGGGCTGCTCTGTCCTCACTGTCACTGCCCCCTCTTGGTGCAACCGCCAGAGTTCATTTCGCCTGAGCTGCTCATGTTTCGCCACCTTGTTTGTCTGTTCCCTTACTTTACCTACTTCTTGGCTGCACTTCTGTGGCTCTGTAATGATCCAGGAAGTGTCAGACCCTGAGGAGGCACTCACAGGACCCCAGCATAGGTGTCTCTAAATCTGCCTTAGTCCATTTCAGGCTGATTCCCAAACTCCTTTTATCTGTCTCACTTACTCACCATTTCTTATTCACACACATACTTTTTAATTTTCTTGCTACGCTCATTTCTATGTCCTGCTCACTCTCCATTTCTTTATATCTGACTACTCTTTAACTTGTGCTTATACCAGGACGGCCTGGAGTAGGAAGTCAAGTGCTGCCACCCATTGGCCATGTGTGGGAAAAACAAGAATGTAACAGGAATAGTAAATTGTGTAACAGCATAATCCATTGCATGAAGAGTTTCAGTGCATTTTAAGTTTTAGAACCTGCTTTGAAGTGTGATTAACAGTAGTGCTTCAAGCTGCTGACAGGTATGGGCAGCCTCAGGTACCTTTACCATAACTAAAAAGCTCTCCCACACATGATGCTCATAGACAGGGCTACAATGCCAAAGGTACAAAGCCTCCTCGTCTGGTACATTAAAACCCAAGAAAAAAAACAGTAAAAAATATACACATCTATGACAATAAAATTTTTTGATCAATTACAACACTCATCCACAGCCTTCATGAAAAAAAAAAAAAACTATATACAACACAAAGGAATGGTTATAGAGTTTCAGCTTCTCCCGTCTGGTCAGAAATTCTGTGTTCCTAAATGTAGAACAAAAAAAGTGCAGGAACACTTTTATTCCTGAAGCCATTAGTTTTATAAATGGAATGACTCAGTGTTGTCAAGGGCTATTTAATCAAGTACTTTAAATTGTTGTTCTGTTGAACTGTATTGTACTGTATTGTAGTTATGTGTTACGTGAGCAGTGTGTATGACTGGATGCCTCTTTCTTTCTTTTGTATTGCAAAAATAATTTAGCTACGGGTATGAATAAAGAAATCTGACCTGACCTAGAGGGAGGAGGGGTACGACTCATATGATCAAGATTTATATTGTCCTGCCACTTTACAGACCCCTCCCCATGCCACTAATTTCATTTTATGTTAGAAATGCCTTGTATGGTCCTGATCATATCTCACACAGTTTCTGGTTTTCAGGTCTAAGTGCTTTGAACACAGATCTTTTTCCAAAAATAAAAACAGATGTCCTTGTCTCCGTGCTCAGAGTCACATAGGAGCTATTAAACCAATCTGCCATTAAACTGTTCTGTTATTCATCTTGCAGATCTCGCCTGACATAAACAAATAAGCAGTTTGAAAGGCTGTAAATTGGATTTCCCCACTCGACTTTCTACAGAAAGCCACACGGAGACTATCAACGTTTTCCCATAGTCATTTCATGATTTTGTCATATTGGCGTGCTGGTCGATTGAATCAGCTGGACTGGGGGAAGGGGAACACAAGTGGACTGGCCACAAGCCTCACTCTGGCCATTTTTATTTATTTTTTTTTTTGCTGTGGAACGATATTTTCCAGATCAGCACCGATCCGTTTCTCCACTTCAGAAATCTGCGAGACCGGCAAACAGACAAGAGGAAATTCTCGCTGTCATTTCATAATTCTATGCATTGCTATATGTCTACATGATATCTGTGCAGTGGCAAGGTCAGAGGGGTGGACAGGATGGCACCAGCCCCACCTGAAATTTCTTCTACATAATTGGCTGCCCACTGCCACGCCCCAAAATAGCACTGCCAACCCCATTTATGAATTTCTAGAATAACCACTGCATGTTTTATTTAATTCATGTCTCTCTGCACAAAGTTTAACAAGAAACGCTAGGACAGAGTCATAGTTTTCAAAATGCATGTTTCCAGCCCCTGCAGACTTAATTCATCCCACTCATATTTCCAGATTGTCAGGTAGTCTAACCAGTTTACACAGGTAAGCCACGTCATTTCAAACTAAGCAACAAACACGGCTATTTACAATATAATTCTAATTCTCAAACGAGTCTGTCTGCCAGTAAACTTGCCCAAAGCCCTGCCCTCCTCAGTGTCACAAGTTCAAAGCAAGACAAAAGTGCTGTCTGTCACCTGGATATGAAAAGGATTAGAAAAAGTTTCCCTTTCGTATTAACTTGCAATTTTGGTTGTAAAACATCCAGGAAATCGTTGGAGGATAATGTTGTCTAAAAATAAAATGGGACATTCAGATGACCAATGTCATTACCTGTAAATTATGAAAGCACCAAGGGTGTCAAACTGACAATACAAGTCAAGGATTGTACCAAGTCTCTCAAGAGATGAAAACCATATATCATACTGGGAATATTACCCCGAGGTTAAAAAGCCCAGACGGTACTGCAAGCTTGACCCACATCACAACACAAATATATTTACATTTACTCATTTAGCAGACGCCTTTGCCCAAAGCAACTTACAAATGAATAAGAGTACATGTGCATATTAAGAACGAAAAATACAAAACTACGTAAACACAAGCCCGTGGCCCAAGACACACTGCTGTCCGTCTCAAGACATAAGCACGTTATAAATAAAATGCTTTTTTTTTTTTTTTTTTACCACAGTAAGCTCAGGAGAAGCACTACACACTCTGTACATTAGTACAGGCATACAATTCATATAGGTGCAACATATGACAAACGATGCATGACAATTTGTACAGGTTAACCATTTGTACAGGTGCAATTCATTTAATATCATAAAAGACAAGGGTTTTCATTCATACAGGTGCAATACAATTAATATCCCGAAATACACAAGACTATTTGTACAGGTGCACCATTTGTTCACCATTTGTTGATGCACAAGCATCTTCGTTCCCCTGCGTCCCTTTCAAAGTGGTCAACTGCACAGAAGCACACTGTTGAGCCGTAAATCACAGCGATGGTACAATGAGCGTCCTTCCTGAATCAGAACAGAGCTTGTGCTGACATGCAGTAGGACAGAGCAGGTTTAATGGCACTGGCCTCATTTGCAGCGCTTCAGCAGAAAGCCCCGCCCACTTTGACCAGAACAAAGCGTAGCCCAAGAGATGTCTCTGGCACTGACTACCCTTTTATTAGGATTTGTGTGTTTTGGATGTCATCAGGATTTTCATGGGTATCCTGGACACATACAAAGCCTGGGTGACGTTCAGAAATAATGTATCACCACTCACCAACTGCAGTACGAGTACACTGAGTGGACACTGTAGTCTTACACCACGTGCTCTCAGGCCCACATAACAATCCAACAGTTTTAAAAGTGCTTTATCCTATTACACAGTCTAATGTGTTTTTATAGGTGCAATAACAGAATAGGTATTGTAGTGTTTACATGTGTCTCTATATAGCCAAAACAACATTTAATTTCAGAGCTACAGAAAAAAATACATATCTTTAATTTCTGCTATGTCCATTCTCAAGCTGTACATAGTCTATTCTGCCCAATACACCCCCCAAACTCACTCACTCACACACACACACTGCTCACAGTCTAACCTGTTCACTCCCCCCCACCCCTCCACCACATTCTGTCTATTCTGTCCCTATATTTTCTGCCATAACTACTCTAAATCCACCTTTCCACACTGCCTGGGGAATCAATAGATCAGTGTTCTTCACATCGTTTTCTGTCTGAAACCAGCTTATAGTTCTGCCACTCACTCACTGAGGAAGTGACATCACCATTAAGTGTTTCAAACAATTACAGTTTGCCCACAAACCACAACTTGCTTCCTGCTATTCTTATATTTGCAGAACTTTCCTTTTCTTCAGTTTTATCTGTTTAAGACTGAACACACACAGTTACAGACTGAACACGTGTGTGTATATGACGTTTTTAAAAGGTCACTCCATACTTTCCTTGACCTTTACAGCATAGAAAAAGGCAGGAAAATCCTTTGCCATTAATTTTCATCGACTAACATCTTACACGTGTGTATTTTAAAATTCCAAAGTATTTGCACAACTTCAATAACTACTGACAAGAAAACCTAAAATATTCAATCCACTTCCAGATTGAATATAACATCTGAAGAGCCACTATACTAGAAGGAATCCTAATTAAATTCCCATTAACATTTTTGTGTAAAATTAAAAATCATCCTTGATTTTACACCACCACCCCCACTCCACAGACACACACATTTGCAGAACCCTAAAGAGGCATGACGGTAATGTCACTATTGCCATTGTTAAGATGAACTGTCCTTTGTCAAATAGGTGGTTAATGTGACTGATGACGTAATTCCAGTTGAAATGCCGCTAGTATACCGTACAGCCCCCAGCCTTGTGGGAACCACAATCAATCATTTTAATTCCAACATTTCTGGCACTCAAAACATAACTACACTTATCAAAACTGCATGTGCATTAAACACTTCAACCCTCCCTCCTCAACAGGCATCTGTCTCTTCCTCTAACCCCTTATATCAGGTGTAGCCCATCCAGTTTGTAGTAACACCTGTTTCACCATCACACCACATGCACATAAACCCCTCCTTCTCACACTAATTACACTCTTTGGCCTTGGGCCTTTCAATAGGAACCAACTCAATTTCCAAGCCCACCAAACGCATGCTGTGTTCAAAGTGCTTCATGGTGTTGACAAGCAGATCAGCTGCCTCATTGTTTGTACAGTTGCAAGAAATATTAATGGCATTGTGTGCAATATCCTGATTTTCTGCATAAATTGGTCATGAAATGCAATCTGATATTCACATATGTCAACAAACAATATTTCTGAGCTGATAAAACACAAACAGTCAAACATCTGTCATGCCTTTATTCAACACACCAATTAAATATACAAAGTGATGGCGGTTGGTACCCGGTTCTTTTTATTGCCATACATAGGGCTGCATGTTCTTCCCAAACAATTCTACTTTCATCTGTCCACAAGACATTTTCCCAGTTCTGTTGTGAATTGCCAAGGTGGTTTTTGGCAAACTTCATTCATGCTGCAATGTTTTTGTGGGCAATGGCTTCCTTTGTGGTGTCCTGCCACAGATACCATGCCTGTTCAATGTTCTGCATATACTCATGAACAGAGATGTTCACCAGCTCCAATGATTCCTTCAAGTCTTAAGCTGTTACTGTAGGGTTCTTAACCTCATTGAGCATTCTGTGTTGTGCCCTTTTTTGGATTTTAGGGATTTTGGTTGGGCACTCACTTGTATGGAGAGTAGCCATAATCATCTCCATTTACAGACAATATGTCTAACTGTGGTCAATTGACTATCTAATGCCTTTGGCATTACTCTGTAACCCTTTCCAGCTACATGCAAATCAACAAATCAACTCTTGATCATAAGTCTTCTGAAATCTCTTATTTGCAAGTTATGGCTACATCAGCTGATGCTGGTTGTAAATAATACACTGACACTGTTGGAGCATTTTTTAAACTCAGTGTAATTCTAAACCACACCTCCATTGCTGTTGCATTGATTGGACTCCACACAGTTGCTAACACCTGACTCCAGTTGGCATTTTGTGACATCAGAAGCCTAGTGTTGCCTTTATTATTATTTTTTTTTTAGACCATCACTTTGTGTGTTTAATGGGTGTGTTGAATAAGCACATGACAGATCAAGTTTTATCAGCTTAGAAATAATGTGTTTCTTGACATTTGAAACTTTGGTGAAGATCAGATCACATTTCATGACCAATTTATACAGAAAACCAAAATATTGAACACTGTCAGTACTTCTTGCAACTGTATACTGCCCAGCTGCACAAAAGTCCCAGAAGTTGTAGGTCATGGGAGAGTCCCTCACAAAGCCACACACCCCTGATGGTGGGCGGGGTAAACTGCAGCGTGCCTGCAGGCTCACCCATTCTACCAGTTTCCTTTCAAGTGCCAAAAATCAGCTCCACTCCTTGAAAAGTCTGGAAGTGGTTGGACAGGCTGACACGCCCTCCACATGAGAAATTCAGCCCGTAAACTTAGCCAGCGCTACACGCAGTTTGCCAACACCTGCAAAACTAAATTTAGTTTTCAAACAGTTGCTCTTTTGGTTTGCGAAGTAGACAAATCTCGCATTAATTTCAGTTTTCATTTAGCCAAGCCACATATGGACATGTAAATATGCTGCAAAATGGCTTTTCGCATGAATAATTCCAACAAAGTCAATTAAGTAAAGTCCTTGAAGATTAACAAACAGAGGCTGCGTTTCAAGAATATTACTCTGGCATTGCTTTAAAACTGAACAGCCTTTCATGCTCACACTCCAAGTTTTAAAGAGGACTTGCTGTTGACTCTTTGAACCGTTCGTGCTGCATGCAGTTCAGGGCAGAATTAAATTCAAGACAGCCGGTGTGTGTCTGAATAGTGATAAACCGAACTACCCACAAAAGAAAAATGTTAGGATGGTCAAAAATTATAAACACCATGAACAGTACAGTAGTACTCCATTCTAAAACCAAAAAGTCCCTCCCTGCCTTAAACAAACATTAAGCAAATTATAATGCATACTTTTTACAGCAACTTAACGGTTCCTCCCAGAGCAAAATGGGGTGTGCCCTGGGAAGAACTCAAGGTATACTGACAGGGGAATACCACAAATTAATCTAGTAGGACAGATTGGGATCAGTGCTGTACTGGTGGCAAGACAAACAATTCCCTGGTGGCAGTGTACCAAAAATCAATATATCAATTTTATGGCAAGCTCTGAATGCACCTTGGAAGCATTACAGATTTATTTATCCACAACTGCCCTCAGTTTTCTTACTTCACATCTCACAGTCCTGTGATGTAAAAAACACGCGTGAACATGTGCGTTCTTGTTTTAAGTGCTGAGAAGGAATAAAAACAAGGCGACATGCAGCCGAGTAACATTTGCCTCCCATGGATACAGGACTGTTTGTAAAACTCACTCCTCCTCATTATACATACAAACTAAAAATAAAACTGTCAGTACAGTCCTGTTCCTGCTTCACCTGACTGAAAACAGAGTCTCTAGGTTTCCATAATGTGGGGCTGCCCTTTAAGCGCCACCTTGTGGTTACTTTCTGTAATTAGATTAGTTTTAAATTCTAGTTTTCATTTGAAGAATGCCTAAATAAAGCAAATTTATATGCATGGCATATGTAAAATAAAATGAAAACCTCATAAGGTTTATAAACAAATGCAAGACATATAGTATACAAGTGTTTTAGCAGTAGTTAAAACCGTACTTTAGTTTGACGTCAGGTTAGTAACGTTAGTGCTTTTCATTTGTTGCCCTACAACTTATTTGAGGAATAACTGTCACTGCATTAAGATCTCTGTACAGATGACACTGAATCTGACCAAAATCTCACATTTAAAATACGAGCAAAATGTTACAGAAGCCCCGTGTGTGAAAGTTTATTGTGTATCAACATTCCACATCAGAAAATGGATTTTGAAAAACTACCATCTGAATGAATAAAAATTGCCCAACTACACAACGCAATGTGCAAACTGTTAAAACAACTAAAATGGTAGAAAATCCTCACATTAGATTGTCAGAATAAAAAAATAATAATAACACTTAGGAGGACATGACATAAACTCCTATACGACAGTTTACTAGGGTATAGTGCACATGAAGGCTGCCTTGTCCATGCTGAGCCTACCCGCTTGCGGCGTGGGTCGCTGGGGTGGGTGGGACCTCCCATGACTGTCGGTGCCTCCACATCTGCAGTCTTTGCTTCCTGTGCACACCGGCCCCGTTCTGCGTCCGCTGGCACCACGTCTACGTCTACCTTTCCCTGACCTCAGCACCTCCGCTACTATGAAGGAACGCAGAGAGTACTCTACACCCCCCCCCCCTTCAGTTCCTGTTAAAGGACTTCCTCAAAGCTTACGACATGAACCCAGAAAAAGGAGCATAGAAACCAAAACCCATGTACTGAGAACGGCGCGAGGCTAAAGACGCACACAGGCTCACGACGTCGGGGCAGACGCTTTTGTGAAAAGGTCACTGTTATTTGTGCGCTACGGAGGAGGAGAATGAGGCCCATCCGCTAGCCTGCAATCATCACTGACAGGTTGCACCATCCACTTCTCAAAGCTGCACCAATAACAGTAGAAGGAACACAGCATAGACAGGCACTCTGTCACACTGTCAAACCACTGACCACAAGCTAAGCTGAAATAGCAAAAGCACGAGATCCGTAGTGTGTGCTACAAATGTCCCCTCTCCTCTCATCTTCACCGAAACCCACCAATAACACAACCAGTTTCATCCTCCACAAGACATTATACTGAGGGCTCTAATGCATTTTTTTACTGAAATCCGTTGAGCTTATAACTGCAAACAATTATTATTTTTGCTTTTCCGATAGTTTTGCATGAGCTGGAGTCTTTGTACCCACTGATAATCCACATCACACGCACCTCCGTGTGGCAGCATCCTTTACACAGACACCATCAGCAAAGTGAATGGATAAACTTTATATACCTGCTTCTGTAAATCTACAAGGCTGATAAATCTCCACAAAGCACACATGCACTGCAGCCCTGCTGATGTTCCCCCACCCAACATCAATTTCTCAGCCTTCACTACAGATGCCTCGTCATTTAACAGTCGGACTTCTGAGATAGATTGCTGGATAAAGCTCACTGTGGTTTTACACTAAACAGCTCGTTTGACTAAAGGTATTCCGTTTCCCCATATTAACGCCGCTGGTTTGAAACAGTTGAAAGGCTGATATGTCTGCACAGGAAGTCAGAGAAAATGTTTTCACGTTATGGCTTTAGAAAAAATGAGCCAGCCCCCCCCATTTTCCATGCACTGCCATGAAACCTGCACAAGAGAATCTTTCAATACTGCATTTGAGAGATGAACACATATTTTTGTGATATTTCTACACATTCTCTTTTCTTTGCCCTCTGATTAGGTCCACTCAATGATCTCTGGTAGAGCCATTGCCCTGGTTTCTATTAAGTGACAAAGCATGGCTCTCACTAAAAAGATCCGTATCATATTCGAGAACAAATGCCCACACACTGAGAGACACAGACACATATGTACAAACAAACAAACACACACACACACACACACACACACACA
>JABJVR010039230.1:21138-38714 GCA_025773905.1 Chitala chitala
AAATGCCCACACACTGAGAGACACAGACACATATGTACAAACAAACAAACACACACACACACACACACACACACACACACACAGAGACAGCAGCTTCATGCAACACAGTGAATTATCAGTTAAATAAATTGGTGTATTTCTGGTTCAGAACATTAACTACCCCTGAATGCAAGGTTGCTCTTAATCATAAAAATAAAAAACACGTTTATTTTGTATTAAAACCGGAGACATTTTAAAAATAGTTTGGCTACATTTTTCAGAACTTGATAATCTAGCCTTCAAACCAGGTGTGAAAATCCTTGTCTATCTCCAGCCTGACCAGCAGAAAAACGTGTAAAACTCCAACAGCGGTTTCCTTTCACCACCACTACTGCCTCTGATAAGTATTAATATCACTCACAAGAGGAAGAACTTAAAATAATATGCAAAATTATGTGCCATCACACAGCAGCAAGCAATTTCACATTTTCAAACAATGTAACGAGCCTGCTGACGCACAAGGACAGCCGCAAAGTTTCACACAAGCAAAACTGCTCCTATAAGAGCATCACGAGTCTATTGCACAAGGCCTTTGAGAAAAGGACACGCTCAGCCAGTAGCTTTCACAGCGTACTTTCCAGTCCACAAAAGCTAAGCATGGTTGAGCCTGGCTAGTAGCTAGATGAGACCATCTGGGAAAGCTATAGTTACAGCTGGAAGTGGTGTGTCTGTGTGGGTCTTAACATCCCCAGTTCACTAGGAACTGTACATATGTTGGGCTGCGCAACTTGGAACCATCAATGGCAAAGCTGCCATTGGTCATTGCCCTGACACTGATCCTGTGTACTCACACTCATAAAATAAGCTCCAATACAAACACACCCGATATCCTTTCCGTATTAAATTTCCTCAGCAAGACAAATTTAATAAACATTTTTTTTTTATGTTTTCTTGGAAACTTCAGTCCACTTACATCCACTGGTTACTTGCCAAAGCAAGTCAGTGTTGAAACAGTCCAATATATATATATATATATATATATATTCCACTGGATAAGAGCCCTCTGTTCTAATCACCATTTGTCAACACATTCATTATTCCTGTTTAAATGGATTTCTTTTCACTTCATAGACAACAGCTGTATCGACCTGTCGTCCTTTCGTTGTTTAATATGTATATTAATGCTAAGAGAAAACTCTTTCTTCTACAAATAAACAATTAAAATGATTAAAATTTCTTAAACATGTCTGTATAGCTGTATTTTAGGAAGATATATTTTTTGTAGAACCTGTGGGAAGTGGGCTGTGTGTAACAAATCCGTAACAAGCTTCTGTTTATGACCGGACAGCCTTACTACAGGACCGCATCTGTGAACGTGCTGGAAGAGACAAAGACGATTATGTGTGGCCATGCATAAAACCTAACACTGTACAAAATCTGTACACAGAATATTATAACAGAGCACAAGACAGAAACCTTTCGTATTTATCACTTCATTCCAATGCAGTGAGTCCAGCTTAAATCATTTGCCAAAATAAAGATTTGAATTAGTTATGCTGCAAAACCGCATTATGGCTCAAATTTGTGTTTAATTAAACAAATACAGCTGGGGGTGAGAGCATTATATGAATACATAAAGACATAAGAAAAACTGCTGTGTGTTGGTATAGTAACATTAAGAAGGCCCGTGTGATGGGGTACTTCTAATCCTCAACGGTTTGTGCATCGTCACCTGGTTTCACAGGATTACATTTATTCGACGAAGTCGTTTTCTGCTCACACTATGGTCTTGTGTAGGATTAATTCATCCATAATCTGCGTTACCATTTGCCAGTTTGTTGTGATTTGTACTTGCTTCTCCTTACATCACACATACGGCAAAGAGTCGGGAAATGTTTGGAAGAATGAACTGACGTTTCCGAAAGGGTCAGACACAAGGCATGGAAAGAGATAAGTAAAGGCGAGGTGACACCTGGCTTCGTTTCTCAACATGAAAGCACAGTAATTTACAGCACTGAGCCATCACCCCTAAAGTCCAACTGCATATTGTACAGGTGTCTATAAACACAACCCAAAATCACAGCAGCATATTAAAGGGTGCACATTATAATCAATATTTTATGGTCTTAATACATTATTCACCAAATTGACCAGTGATTTCAGTTTACTTAACATTAGGCCTATATGTACAGCATGTAAATATTTTATACACATTCAGTAAACAAAGACATCTTATTTTAATTGCTCCTATGTCCAATGTCACACCCAGAAGAGTAACGTCCAGTAAAAAGGTATCGTGCTGGCCTGCCTTCTGATAGTGGAGTCTGCCTGTCCAAACAGGATGACAGACCCCAGCTGTCGATGCAAATCATAACAGATCCTTGTGTTGTTTGGACAGGAAGCAGATGACTGCTGGTACAACAGGTCCCGGCCAGCTAAATGGAAAAGGCACAGCGTGGAACCTGTAATTGCTTTTAAAACTGTTCAGGGGCCCTCTGGTGATGGGGGTGCACTCCGTCCAAGATGAGAAATCTAGGACAACAATACCCATGTAAAAAGGTGACCCCAGCAACGTGTGGGAGAGTAGACAGGGGCTCCATCATGTCGGCATACACAGCTGCTGTAGTAGTAGACGGTACAGTGCAATTTTCTGGCAAAATGGAGAGCTGTTCTTTTATGTGTACCTTAGGAAAACCAATTTGGAGACAAGAAAAAGAATAAAATCAGGTACGCATGACTCATTCTGCAGAAGAGTTGGTTTCTTCAACATCACGCAGCAAGCTATAAGCAGCGGACAAGAGCACGGTACTTTTGTCCGTCTGATGGCATCAGTGAGACGCGTCAGGCCGCCTCGCCTCTCCACGCAGCTTCTGACACCGGCGGAGTGGTCGCTGCTCTCAGTGCCAGTCACAAGCAGTTGTTAGAGCCAATTTTCTACATATTTTCCAATTCTGCGGGATAAAGGGTCATAGCTGACCCGTGGGCTGTATGACCACACATTTCTTTCAAACACATTCACTGCACGTTAAAAAATAAATAAATAAATAAATTCAGAGTAATTCAACAAAAGTTATTTATCCAGAAGGTGAAACTCAGCTCATGTACTTTATTTACATTCCAGACCAGTTGCATGACTAAATGTTTTTGGGGATTAAAGAAAACATGCATGTCAGTACTCAGGCGCTCTACGAGGCTTGGATTACAGTAACTTGTTTATTATAATCCTCCCTTGTTAACGTCAGAAATCTTGTGCAGCCAATGATGAAGGAGACACCCAAAACCTAAACAAAATACTGTGCCCCATTTATTTGCTGACACATGAACATCAACAAAACTCAAATTCTAAAAGGTTCCACAAAAGATCTTCAAATGTGTTCTATAAATGTGGGTTTCTATGAGATGGCTTACAAGAGTACTACTCAGTCATTTGGCCAAAAAAATAAAAAATGAAAAAAACTTGTGGCACCAATCTGACTCCAGCTACACTATAGAAAACAGTACTGCACACTGGATCCTCCCAGTCCTCATATACTAAGTGCTTCATCTAAATGTCTACCCTAATGAGTGTTAACACCCAAGACCCAAAACATGGAATTCATGCACGTGTGATACCGAAATCCCTTTCATGTCATCATTAGCACCATTACCAAACAGCTGTTTGGTTGCCGTGCGCTGTTTATCACGGACCTCTTAAGAGGAACACAAACATCAGTCTGTCGCTTCCTAAGTAACACGACACACATGAGCCTTCGGCGCACTAACAGACGTGCAGGGTGCAGTTAGCTGCTGTTTCAAATGCTGCACTGGAAAGGTACGGACAGTGAACAGGCCAGGGAGCCTCCACTGCAGCCCTGGCTGTTAGCAAAAGAGTTCTGTTCTACAATAGTTCTGCAATATCAGTATTATTAATGATACCCATTATTAGGCAGGGTGGAAAGGGAGGCTGGGGGTTGTAAACTACACAAAACATGGATGAATTATAGTAAAGTAAATAGAATGTCTCTTTTGTGGAATTCTATTTTCTTTTCAGGCAAACACTGGCAGGTTGGTTGTGTTTTGAACTTCCTTCTGAAGTGTTCATCACTTAACCAGAAGAGCACTATCCCTTCTAACCAAAAAACAAAGGGGATTGTTGTCAGTCTGAATCGTTCTGCTGCGTCTAAATCGTCTCAGTAGAAAGTTATTGTGGCAAGTTGTTTTTAGTGTCAGTTGTCCATCCAGACAGAAGCAGGCCTTGTCCTGGTTTCGTTTCTTTAAGTCGAAATAAAAGCACACAGAGGAAGCAAGGTAATGGTAAGAAAATATTTGACCATTTACTGTACAAGCATTTTGATTCAGCTTTTGCTATCTTTGAAAACTGTTAAAGTAAAATTCACCCTGAGGCTTACACTTACTTTAAAATAAATTGCAATAGTCTTTATTTTGCATATGCAGTACATTCACTGTGCTGAGAAAATAAAGATTGAAATACACACAAAATAGAAGGAGCAAACCTAATTTTTCAAGCACAGCTGGTTTAGGAAATCGACAGACAGCAATAAAGTAATTAGATTAAGTACAAAACAGCTACACAATTAGGTCTGTAATCATGTTAACAGCCTCCCACTACGAGATACAGTCAGGGTACAATAGTGGACCCCACTTAATCTGTTCCCCCAAACTTCTTCATTTCCAAGTTCTATGATACACCAATTGAAATGCTTTTAAATACATTTATAAAGTAATTTGACAGACCCCACAAAATCAGTATGTAAAGACCTACTGAGAGTGATCAGCCCCCAGGTTAAGAATTCATGCTTTAAACAATGAAAACCAACACAGTCAGAAACACCCACAGTTTAGCATTCGAAAACAAAGACTGGAGACCTCAGATGTAAGAAACCTGAGATTTTATTAATTCAAGAGCTTTCATATCAACAGAAAAACCATTTTCTGCACTGCATAGAAAAAATGTTGAAATGAGGAAACTGGTTAACTATTTTTTTTCTTCTTCCTAGGTTATTCACATTAAAATGGCTTTCAAGCTGATCAGAGAATATGAACAAAACCACAAACATAACCCTGGGCTGCCTTTAACATCCCTATTTCTTACTGTCCATATACATCTGTCCCTTTGACAGCCTTCAAAACACAGATCTGCTCCAGAGCCTTTCTTCTGCCCATCACTGTTGGTCCCTGAAGCGCTAATCCCTCACAGTACAAGTATGTTCGAGGAAAAAAAAATTTATCTGTTTTATCAAAGAAAAACAAAACATGTTGGCTCTTGTAGAGTCATCCAGATCTCTGTCAAATCAATAACCTGAAAGCATACAACTCGCAATTACAGCATTCTGTTTATCAGTTTAAGAACACCCAGAATTGGTATGAAGCAAAACCTAAATCCTTCACATTATCTTTAAATGTAGTAAATAATATGTCAATGTGGTACTTTCTTAAAAACAGAAATCTCAAATGTTATTGAATGAGCAAACTTATGACCAGTCTGTTTATTAGATCAGCAGCAGTGATTCCACACAGCGACTTGCTGGTCTGGACTCACCAATACAGACTTTACCCGCAGAGTGGCTGCCTGGTGTTTTTAGTGACTAGCTTGTGTAGCGAAGTAAAAACTGCAGGGGAAGAAACCCCCTGTTATCAAGAGAACTTCAGATTAGTCTGATTAGTCCCTCAAATGAGGAAGTCAGGCCTTGAGCTCTGCAGCCTAATCAACTTGTCTGATAATTCTGAGAAGGCTATAAGATCCCGGGTTCGATTCTAGACAGTCACCTCCATTACAATGATGCTGTGATTTGGATAAATACCATGGCTACCAAGTAATCGGGCTGAGGTTGCTGTTTGTATTTGAGGGGGAGGGTGTACTGGAGCGAGTGCTATGGTAGAAACCCTCTCATAGTCAGGGTAAGAATGTGATAAGTGCCCCAAGTGAGAAGCTCAGGTCTTTAGGTCACCAGGCTAATCCTCTTGTCTGGTAACTTGGGTGGGCTGCAAGGTCACAAGTTTGAATCTGGGCAGAGTCACCCAGTTACACTGAAACCCATTTATTACCATTCTCAATATAACCATTTGAACCCAGGCACAAAGGTGGAATTCAGCCAGAAAGGTGCCAGTCGCAAGCCCGGATAAATGGGGAGGGGTGCGTTAGGAAGGGCATCCGGCGTAAAACCTGTGCCAAATCAAACATGCGGTTCACAAACCCAATATAACCTTTTGAATTTTCTTGCAGTTAACTATTTAAATATATCTACCATTATGAATGAGCATAACAGAACTTAAGGTTGTATAGTATCCATCCATCCATCCATATTTCATACTGCATAGGGTCACGGGGAACCCTGGAGCCTATCCCAGGAAGTTTAGGGCACAAGGCTGGACAGCGTGCCAACCCATCGCAGGATTGTACATCATTTACAGCATTGAAAAACCTTAATGTAGACAGAGGAAAAAAGAGGAAAGGAAGAAACTCCTGATACTTATTTTATGAGAAGTAAGATCTTGTAGGCTGACAGACAGCTACCTTCAGTTTTCAGATGAAGCAGACTACCATGAAAGTTCAGAACATTTAATTCATCAAGCACATCGCCGCAAAATGTCTGAGCAGCAGAGCATGTGTACTATAATCCATGAGAACAATCCAGCAAAGCTGTGGGAAGAATGGCATCACATTTCATCTTAACAACACTACAACAAAGCAAACCCCCTCACACGCAACAATTACTGAGTAAACTTTGCAGTTAACCACCAATCTGATAATCCACATATTCGTCTGCGATTAGAAAACAAGCCCGCTGGGAAGGTTAAGAGAGCACAGACGTTATGGGGTGAACAGACTGATCCATAAGGAGGAGGCAAATTCAGTCCATTAACAGCTACCATCTTGTCACCTCCGCTTCGCTTTCAGGGCAGTTCTGCACTATGTCACTGCGCTTCTGCTCCACCTGCAAAACGGCCACACGCATTCACAGCAACCAAGATTAAAGGCGCTGCAGCCTGATGAATTATGAATTACCCTTTGTTCCTGCTCTTGTGATTTTAATACAATCTGAAGATTAAAGCGTTCTTAATCTGCTCAAAGTAATCAGTCATTCCCATCTGCTTTCATGTGACTGCCTGCAGGATGCGTCCTGTCTGCTCGTGGGCTTTTACTTATTAGGACCATATCAAATTTTTTTTCATGGTATAGAGTGCGCCGTCCTTTTTTCTGTTTTTACAATTCTGAACGTTTTGGGGTTCAGCACCCTTACCTACACATTTCCAGTGAGCACGTGTTCCCAATAATATAACTTATTAGGACGAGCCAGTCCCTTTGGTCATTCATAAAAAGTAATGACACTTAAGAGTTCCTGCTTTACCAAACTTGAACTAATCTAAAACAAAGAGTCAACTAATTAGTAATTATGATACACAAAACTACCACAACTCATCAGCTGTGTTATCCCTGCTATCCAGGATAATTTTTTAAAGCCTAGGGGGGGAAGAAAAAAAAAAAAAAAAAAACAAAATCAAAAATTCTAAGTACAGATAATTACATTTATTCATTTGTAATAGTACACATGCTTGTTAAAAACAAGGTCAGACAGTATTTGGGAATCCAGCTAACAGTAAGTGCTGTCCTGTAACCAACAGTGCAAAAGATTCAGATTTTAGTTGATTTACACTAAGTGTAAGCAAAATTGCCTGAGTAAGATTGAAACTGCTCTCTACTGTTATTCTGCTTTACCAGCAGTTGTGTATTGACTCCAAAATTGCATTTGTAATACATTTCACGGTGCGCAACATTTAAGTGCAAGTCTACAAAATGCATTTTTTTCCCCCTAGTATCAAATTGGGATGTGACACAGCAAAAAAAAAAAAAAAGTGTTAAATTTGCACAACTGCAATTTACATAACCTTTATATTCCCGAAGGTAGATTTGTCCTTTTGTAGTGTAACAGTACATGGTTGCAATGTAATGTTCTGTAATGAACGTTTAGAGTTGTAGAGCTCAGCATGAGTCATCCCACCATTGTCCTTCAGTAATGAATGTTTACTATTTAATGACGGAATCATCTCGTCCACCTTTTTGCTGTACATGGTGCATCAAGGCCAATGTCAATCTGACACTACCCCAACCTGGTCCACAGCCACAGCAAGCCACCCATTCCAGCTTTAGAAACAGTTAGTGCGTGCCTCCCATTCCTATCTCCAGTATGTGTCTAAAGTTAACTCCAAACTGACATCTGCCCAGCCAGCTTCACCACTCCTCCCCCACACCGCCCAAGATCACAACTGATTAAAACCAACCAATAATGTCACAGCTCTGTCATTCTGCCCATCAAGAGTTTCTGTCACACCTAGTATTAGCTTGTCCTCACCAGTAGGGGGCAGACTAACCCACATTAACCTACATAGAACTTTCTCACATTCAACATGTCCGCAGGGACATACTGCCAGTGGTCAAAACACAAGTAAGAGGAACAAAACCAAACACTGGCAAATGCGAGTAACAATGTAATCAGGCATACTTACAGAAGACCATCCCTGAGCGAATATGCAGTCGTAAAATAACAGAGGTAGGGATAACTGCAGAATTACAGCTCCCAGCTCATCTGTTCTTTATAGTCTTAGAATCACTGTCAACACAGAAATAAGGACTGAGAATTCTCCCTCTTACTTAACACACCAGAGCAAAACACGTTTTGGGGCATTTTATGGATTCCAGGGTAAAATTACCTACAAATATTACACAAACACTCTCTGACTTGGGGGTGTGTGTGTGTGTGTGTGTGTGTGTGTGTGTGTGTGTGTGTGTGAGAGAGAGAGAGAGAGAGAGCGCACCAGACAAAGAAAAACATTATTGACTGTGATGCAGAGGCCTTCGAGAGGCTAAAAAAAATAAGTAACAGAAGATGTTAAAGTGAAACTCTTTTAACCAACAGTGAATGGAGTTTCACTCTTTCGTCCATTTGCTGCGTACTGCCAAAACCGGTAGCCTGGCAACAAACAGCACATCTCTGAACAGAAAAACTCTAGCAGGAATTAGCATGTACTTTACAAGCTCTCTGAAAGGTCCAGGTTATTATGCATTTTCATCATTACAGTCTTTGTAAATGTTCCTACATTTACGAAGCACTACATAGCATTTTCACTCTCAGGACTATCCAACATAATATGAACAGCTTTATTCTGGATTATATTTATCAAGGTAAATCAGTTGTTGATGCCTTGATTAAACACGTTTTTCTGACACACAGTCTTCATCTCAAAAATAAAATCTGAAATAACCAACAAATTTTAGAAGATCTGGCGTTGCATAAAGATGCATTGAAATGACCAGCAATCGATGTCCTCTCTTTACAAACAAGCTGTACAAGTTTTTCTAAACGAAAATTAAGTCCCAACATAATAAATGTTGCAGAAAATACAGCAAATTTTTCAAGGTCATCCTTGACAAAACAATCAGTGCCCAGAGAGAAACACAATGGGACAGGAACAAACTGTACAGCACCTTAGGAAAACAAGGTCATCTCATCTCAAATCTTTTCAGTATAGTCTGCAGTTACGTTCGATCATTCTAAATACCAAGTTTAAGAGAACATTTCATTTATCCCAGACATATACAGACATACATTCTATTTTATTACATGTGCTGTGAGTGGAGAGGGAGAGGATTCAATAAGCATCCTGACCACCATTTCATTATAAACGTTGACAGCTTTTGCTCATACACACAAAACAGCCATTATAACATAAAAATATCTATATATATATATATATATATATATATATATATATATGCGCACAGGCACACACAAGTCCACAGCCGCTCTGAGAATGTTACACAGTTCACTTACACTTCCTTGTCTTTCTCTGAGAAAACTTCCCCTTCCAAATGAACATTATACATACGGCACACACAAAGTGAAATTGTTTTACCTAGATCGTTATCAAACAGGACACGTAAGAAAATACATGGATAACATAGTTGCTTGTTTTGTCGGTCCTTAATGAGCCTTGTAGAACTGCGACTTTTCTATGGATCTCTGTTTTACCCAGTTTCTGTAAATTAATGACTAAAGGTAACAGAAAGCAAGAATCATCATGAAGTCCAAGACAAGTTTAGATAAAACATTAACCCCATGACATTAACTCATCTTGCTTCCAGTTCAAACATAAGTAATAACTATTGTGGAAGTAAAATTCAAGTCCAAAACTAAGTGCTCAGGACATTTTTCAAATAGATTTATTGAAAAAAAGCACAACACTGGCATTCAACATACCTGCTTCCTAACACAGTATTTCACATTTCCTTATTCTTACTCATTGTGTAGAGGTAAAGGAAAAAAACAAAGATTTCCTTAACAGATTTACAAACACTCAGAAAAGGCTACCCTACATTCTCACCGTGCAACATAAATTATATTGTTTAGCAGACGAATAATCTTAAATCTTGTATAGAAAGCAGGAGGGAGGCTATTACAGGATCCAGATGATTAATCTTAGAGCAGTTTTATACTGCCAGGTTGGACAGAATAAACAGTCTCCCGCTGAGCAGGCACTGAGCATGCAACGTGCTCTGCAGCTTCTCAGACCATGGGCACGGCCCGCCTGTCACAGCGCCCTTCTCGCCTTCTAACAGCTCCATCCCATACAGCTGAATCGGTGGCTCAGCACCACTCTCGAGGCCTGAAGCACCTGCCCATCACAGCACTCTGCCATATCTGCAGTACTCTGCCACTGCTTAGCACATATACATGCACACGCTCACATACACACAAACGAACTGCCAATCATCCAGCCCAGTACATACTGTATGCTCGTTAGCATAAAGGCTGAGTGGCACTCCATTACCACTCTGAAGCAAAAGTATTCTAATGCAGATTTACCTCTAGAGAATGCTAACACGTCATGCTGGATACTGACCAACCCAATTAGGGAAGTCATCCAAAACACACAGCAGCCTACAAGGAATTAAACCCAAAAGCATGATTTGTAACAAACGTGATAAACTGACCTGCCTCTATTCCCACTCACAGAGCATCATAAGAAAGGTGAGCATTCACAAGTACTTTGCATTGTGTGCTTTTCATATTCACTTCAGCATCAGGGAAACTGCAGATACCCACTGACCACATCACCACACTACAAAACAATCCAACAGGCTAAAAAAAAAAAAAAAAAAAAAAAAAAGTGTGTCCAATGCCAGCGCTGCACACAGAGTCACAAGAAAAGGCCTGCATTTGAATAACCTACTTGTCAACACGTGGAACAGAAACAAGGACTACAGTACAGTCAACAATAAACCCAAAAACAAGATGTGTGGAAATCAGATATAGAGTACATCTTTACAAAAATGTACTGTAGGTGTCACATGAAGGAGCCTGTTTGATTATAGTGTTCAGACATTTTGTGGCATCACAGGCAGCCAATAGTTAAAAAGTGCTACCCCCCCCCCCCATCAATCAATACAACAAAGGCTCTAAGATAGAGCCAGACAGGCCCACATTGGTCGCTATCGTGACATCTCTTTCCCTTTCAAGGTTATACTTAATGACCATTCCTCAGCACCTTAGAAATAGTCTTTTCTCGCTAGGGGTTTCCAGTAAAACTTTAAAACGTTTCTTTGGATAGCAAAATCTAATCTTTGCAATTTGCATTAAAACCGATACTTTAAAATACAATGTACTGTAATAAAGCCCTAATCAACTGTCAAAATCGTATTTTAACCCAACTGAAACCTTCGATATTTATTTCTGGCCTGTAATTAAAAAATCGCCATAATTACATTAAAATCGGTCGTTTTATAGTTACAGTCTTCGTTTGTCAAGTGATGTTGCAGAGATCCTATGAATAAAGTGATATTGCTGGGATCCGACGTGAAATAATCTCATATTGTTCGGGTTATTGCATCAACAAACACCTACGTTGTTTGCTCGTTATACTCAAAGGACTGAAAACACTGTTAAGGTTACAAGTAATTATTACTTTTAAGTGATCAGAGGACACGGTAAAACAACATTCTGACGTATACTTAGGCACGTAGCAGAAAGTGTAAATATACAGCCATCATCGCTGTAATTACCTACACTTTTTATACAAGAAAGCAAATCCACCTGTTAGAAAAATGCTTTGCCAAAATGCAGTATGTGCATTTGAATTATCGGTATTGAATTTAGTGACCCATAATCTATAAACAGTGGTAGGAAAGTAGTAGTTTGGAATACGCAGACAGAGACATTGTACCAGCGTGATTAAGACATCAGAATAAAGTACATAATGATACAGCAGTTGAAAAACAACCCGCACCCTACCTGTAAGACACCCGTTTCCCAATGCTCAGATGTGCAAACTCGTCCTCCATCTGGTTCTCCGCGTCTGTCATTACTGCGTCTCCGGTCCGGAGCTGAGCCTCCCCACACCTGTTGACAGGATCGTGCAGCCTTCCCTGATCTTGTTGCCGCTCGCAGTCAGGGACAAAAACTTGCTCTCTGTTTGCCACTTTTCTAAAGGTTGGACACGCTGTTTCCACAGTCGGGGAGTCCGTAGAGCCGCTCCCCACGGCGAGCTGCGCTGCCTCAGCCATCGGCGGGCGCTGATGGATATAACGCCTATGGCAAAAGGTAGATAAACAGGCGGTAATAAACTAAACTCACTTTTCGTATTGCAACTTCACAGACAACCGACGCATGTGCATCGGAGTATTTCTGTAATTAAATAACTAATTTAATCACGCAGGCTTCTCCGTGGATCCATGCGTCTTGCGAACCTGTGGTTGTGTTGCAGGATCTGTCCCAAACTGCCGGCAGCGACGGTCATTGACTCAGTCTCCCCAGGCAGAGCGCTTATCACCTGATTTCTCACAAATAAATCATCAAGGATTGTTTTGACAGCGCATAAACCGTTTGAAGCGTAAGTTAAATTACACTGATCCCTATAATGTGGATAAACATGCTATGAAAAGTGTGAAAAACTAAATAAACTATCCTTTATTTTGATTCCCTAAAGAGAAGGTAGAAAGGTTTAAAAGCTAAATGAATGGCCCTCCCATTATTTTACTTTGTTCTTATACGTGTTTTTAGTGTTGGCCATCACCCTGTTGACATCAAGTCTTGCAAAGTTTTACTGCATCCTTTAAAACTGAAAGTTATTTATATACACTGGTGTGGTATTTTAATAAGAAGTGAGGTGGCCTTCCTTTTGTATCACAAACGCATAACACATTTGGTCATTTTGTGAAAATACGTTATGTGAATTAAAAGGAAATCGGTTGAAGTACACAGCGATTTTTCACGAGTATACCTGTACCATTACAGTGGTTTTAAAACAGCCATAAACTCCTTTTAGTTTTTCCATTACCTGGTGTCCTGTCAAGCCTTGCCTAAATGTGTAATTCCACAGAAAAGCTCTGGCAGTCTCTGTGTTTATACAAAGGTGCTGTTAGATGTAATGCCTGTGTAAAAGTGCGGCACTAGCAGGCCTTTTAAATCAACAATGGCCGTATTGTAATCAATGCATGAAATTTTTATCGCAGAAAAATACACGATGTCGTCATCAACTCGTACAGCGCTATCAATGTTGCGTATGTAAGTGATAATCCTCCAGAACTTCCAGGAGTGAGCAGGCAGCCAGGAAATACAGCATTCTTCTAATTCTGAGGTGGCTTTAAACTTGGAAAAGAAGGTGTATGCAAGTACATTATCATGTTAAAGCAAAGCACTGTCATGTTATCATTGTTGAGTTAAGATGCCGTCCTTGTAATGTACCATAAAATAGAACATCAACGGTAAAGTCAGCTGCCAATGCTATGGTATGTGTTTACCAACTGCAGGAGTACTTCACCTAGTTCACATACATTTTATTTGTTTTGCCATTGCTTAAGGTGACTGTACTATGCTTGTTCCTGCTCTACTTACTCCCTGTTTGCAATACAAAGGCTTGTCTCAACCTGCTTCTTTATCACTTCTTACCTGTTACTAATCCCAGCATTTAGGGAACACGGGTCCATTGCATACTGTGTTAAGTCTGCATTAACATATTGCCATTAGCTTTCTGTTATGTTGAGGTCTCCACATCCACATACTGTACTTTACAGACAAACCGATAATGATGCTGTTTAAATCAGGGACATGCGGTCAGGGGAGGCACCTGTCATCATGATGTAACATTCTTTCTTAGCCATACATGTACTTTACCTATGTGTGTGTAAAGAATGCTAATGAGATAATACACACCAGTAACAGCAGTCAATGAGTATGCTGCCAATTGAATAGTGAATAAGGTACTCTTTTGGGTTCCCGTATTTGTAAATCTGACTCTGATGGAGTCAGTGCCTTCTCAGCCTTGAACCTCACCGCACGTCACTGATTTAAATAAATTTAATGAGATTATCATGTGTGTTTTTAAAAACCAATAAATTCCATTTCCATTGTGTATGATTCCAGTCCTGATCCACTGTGTAATATATCTCTCACAATGACCTGCATTAAGCCAAAAGGAGCGGTGTTAGACTTTGAAAGGTCCAGGAGCCCACTGGGTCTTGCTGCTACTGTAGGAGGGGTCATGGAGGTTGGGACAACCTGTAAATTCCTGGGAGTGCACTTGGAGAGTGAAATGGATCTGCTTATGTAGAATCTATACAGGAAGGCAATATTTACATGTTTCCAAATTGCAGAACTATAAGTAGCAATTTAATAAATACAACAAGTGACTAAGAATCTCAAGTCAGTGTCATGGCAGTGTTCTTGTAAAATGAAGTGATTAAGAGGAGCAGCGAGATAACAGTGCCTGGGGAAGGCAGGTAGGAATTAGCCCAAGAACACAATTTTCCTTTCATTTCAGTTCAGTTCTCATGTTATTTCTGAATCTCACTAAGATAAGTGACTGTTAATATTCATGGAATAATCAAGATGGGATTTCCATATCCCAGAAATCACTGAGGACAAAAGTGTTCATTAACACTGACATTTTTGGATTGAAATCTTGGTACTTTCACGTCAAAAGGAAACTGTGACTGTGCATGTCTTAAACACACCAAAGCAACTAATTAAATGTGGTATTTTACAAGTTAATCAGAAATGAAATGCTGTTTATTCAGAAGAGGTAGTTGGCAGGTAATGAAACTATTTTTGACAGCATGCGCTTCTATAGCCAACATATTAAATATCAAGGCCTCATAAACAGTTCTCTTCCTAGAGGAAGTCTTTCTCTTCCTAGAGGAAATCTATTATAGCTGGAGGAAAAGCCAATATATAGCAGTTTCTGAGGGTACTTTAAGTGAAGTCGCCTTTGGCAGCATAGCAGAACACTGCAATTTAGTGATACATAAATATTCTCACTCACATAAACAGTATCAAATCACCCATGCTACAACCCACAGGTAATGCAAGGTCACCGTTTTTCCCTCAAAAGCAGGGTGACATCTAAATGACTCTATATAACTATATAGTTATACACCGATCTTCCATAACATTATGACCACTGGCAGGTAAAGTCAATAACATTGATCATGTCATTACAATGGCACCTGGAAGTGAGTGGCAGCAGCAAGTGAACATTTATCCTTGAAGTTGATGTTTCGGAAGCATTAAAAATGGGCAAGCGTAGGGACTTGAGTGACTTTGACAGGGGCCAAATTGTGATGGCTTGATGACTGGGTCAAAGCAACTCCAAAACTGCAGCTCTTGGAAGTGGTCCAAGGAAGGAAAACTGGTGAACCGGTGACAGCGTTATGGGCGGCCAAGGGTCATTCATGCACATGGGGAGCAAAGGCTGGCCTGTGTAGTCTGATCCAACAGAAGAGCGACCATAACTCTGCTGAAAAAGTTAATGCTGGTTCTGAAAGAAAGGTGTCAGAACACACAGTGCATCACTGTTTGTTGTATATTGCAACAGTATGCAATGGTAAAAGGAGGCCTGGTCTGATAAATCATGTTTTCTTTTACATCATGTGGATAGCCAGGTGCGTGTGTGTCGCTTACCTGGGGAAGAGATGGCACCAGGATGCACTATGGGAAAAAGGAAAGCCAGCGGATGCAGTGTGATGCTTTGTGCCATGTTCTGCTGGGAAACCTTGTGTCCTGCCATTCATGCGGTTGTTACTTTGACACGTACCATCTATATAAACATTGCTGCTGACCAAGCACACCCCTTCATGGAAACGGTGTTCCCTGATGGCAGTGGCCTCTTTCAACAGGAAGAATGCACCCTACCATACTGCAAAATGGTTCAACAATGGTTTGAGGAACACCGCAATGAGTCCAAGGCGTTGACTTGGCTTCCAAATTCCACATATGTCAGTCCAGTTAGGTATCTGTGGGATGTGGCTGCTTGTCAATGTGACCAAAACGTGGACTTTGGAACACGAGGAAGGTGCTCATCCAAAGAGGGACAGACTTGAGCACCTGGGGCTTGTGTCAAAAGGTCTGTGCTGATCTATCTTTTAGGATAGAGCAGGATGTCACTCGGTGGGGCTTCCCATGCGGCGATGGAGAGGTGGAAGGGTCTCCTTGAGCTGTATGTCCCATTAGTCCCATAGTGTGACACTATTTCATCTGCAAAGGTGAGTGGAACACTACTGGTTGAGTACACGTCTCACGGGTGATGGAGGTTTTTGTGGGGCGTGCCCTTTAGTGCTCCACATGTTGTAGATCACTTTCCTTTTTAGAGCTGCGTTTTAGCCATTTTGAGTATTAAAAGGTCACTTTTAAATATTTATTGTCATCAGGCACAGCCTCACTGATCTTTCAATAAAGTTGAGCTTGCAAAGCGAAGGAAGGATTGTAAATGAATTGTGTCAATTCTATTGTATTGTCTTGGGTGTTTTGTGTTGGTAATCCTTCCATCGAATTGTATTATTCCTGTTTTTACTGTGTTTTATTATTCTTCATTACTGTATAAAAAAGTATGTGGGATGTGCTGGAAAAGCAAGTCCCATCCATGGAGGCCCCACCTTGCAACTTACAGGACTTAATGGGTCTGCTACTGATGGTTTGGTACCAGATACCACAGTATACCTTCAGAGATCTTGTGGACTCTGTGCCTTGATGGGTCAGGGCTGTTTTGGTGGCAAAAGGGGTGACCTACTCAATATTAGGCAGGTGCTCATAATGTTTGTGACAGATTGGTGTATATAGTTAGTGGTCTATATTACTGAGGGGAGCGGATTTTCCACTCCCACCATCTGCACACCTGGGGTTGGGTGACTATAAATCTGACCAAGACTCAGAAATAAAGGCAAAAATGTATTTAATAGCATGCTGTGTTTTTCCAATTTTCATTTGTTTCAAAACAGCCTTAATGACCACTATGGGTGAGTAAGCTGAGAGAGAGTCACCTCTTCAAATTGCCTACCTGAGCAGAATCATGGGACACCAAGACATCAGGGGGGTGAACAGAAAACTTGACCACTTTATGGAATCCGCTGTAGTTGTGAATGTCTTACTCCCTGTAACTCTGTATTTGTGAATGTCTTACTCCCTGTAACTCTATTTGTGAATGGATTACTCCCTGTAGCATTGTATTTGTGAGTTGCTTACTCCTGGTAATTCTGTATTTGTGAGTTGCTTACTCCTGGTAATTCTGTATTTGTGAGTTGCTTACTCCTGGTAATTCTGTATTTGTGA
>JABJVR010039230.1:38814-70423 GCA_025773905.1 Chitala chitala
TGTATTTGTGAGTTGCTTACTCCTGGTAATTCTGTATTTGTGAGTTGCTTACTCCTGGTAATTCTGTATTTGTGAGTGGCTTACTCCTGGTAACTCTGTATTTGTGAGTTGCTTACTCCTGGTAATTCTGTATTTCTGAGTTGCTTACTCCTGGTAACTCTGTATTTGTGAGTGGGTTACTTCCTATCTCTAGCCTTTATTTACAGGTAGAGAAGTCGCATTAGACAGAAACTGAACCTGGGTCTCCCTCTTGGAAGAGAAATGTAAAGGTTATAATACAAAGAAAGTAAATATGTACAAATAGAAACAAATAGAAATTAAGTAAAACTATAAGGGGAAACTGTCGTGGGTTGGCGCCCTACCCTGGGTGTCCCCTGCCCTGCACCCTGTGCTTCCTGGGATAGGCTCCAGGTTTCCCGCGACCCTGAATTGTAAAAGCAGTATAGAGAATGGATGGATGGATATAAAGGGGAAAAAAACAAACACACACAGAACTGCTGATGCATTTTTAATTGCTTGATTCATGCTAACTACGTGATAGGACACAAATATTTAAAATCAATACAAACATTGTTTTTAACAAAGTCGGTCAGGTGTTTAAAACAACAGGACAACAGCACTGCACCATCACAAATTTGCCGTCTGCATGAGACTCTAAACGTGCGTACGGTTTACATGTTTCACGAAGACGGCAAACAGAATAGTAAAATAATTTTGATATAAAAATAACTTCCTTTTTATACAGTGCACAGTTTCACCAGTCATATTTACAAAAGCAGAACAGAGTTGTACAAACAACAGCCATTATACAACATAAGCAAACCATGGTGACACACAATGTAGCAAATATTTAGATGGTTTTACGGGAGCAGAGCCTGTCAGATTCCAGTGTTACTGTATGCATTTTGATAATGGCCCCACTGTTAAGCAAACAGGGATGGGCTGCATAATTAGCAGTCTACATAGTGTTGACTTTTGTCTTGTAATCTTGTTATTTCAAATGTAAGGGGGTGATTTAGGGTTAGGGGTAGCCCCAAAGCTGGCAAAAGTGACTTAAGCTTAATTCTCTCACACAACCACCATGCATCATGAGTACTGTACTTTATTTATATAATGCCTAAAATGCCATAAATAACATGTGTCCCCAACCTGAAGTGAAACCTACACCGCTGGTAACAGATTCACAAAAGCAGTTAAAGCCCAGACCATCATCCACTTTATTATAATACTGAGGAGACAGCTTGTCTTATGAACAGCCCCTCCTGATAAACGAACAGCTGCATGCACTGCATTATGTAGCAGAGCTGGTAATTGGGTATTTTACTAGCTGGATCTTGCAACCAGTGCACTGAGTGTACTTAACACTACACTGTTGTGACACCCCCCCCCCCCCAAAAAAAAAAATGGAAAAAATATTTCCATTTTTGAAAACATAAATACACATAAAATGGGGTTGCATTTTATATTTGTATTTATGTTTTCAAAAATGGAAATATTTTCTTAAACAAAAAGCAAGTCTTTACTAAAACAAGATGTTTTCAATAAAAAAAATATATATATAATTTTTAGTTGTGACTTTAGCCAAATATCAAACATTAATTTTTGTGTTAAAGGAACATGATACTCTTATACATATAACCTTGCCCGCAATATAGGTCTAAATAGCTGACTTTGGATTTTTTTGCGCATGTCTGTATAGATCATTTTTTAATTACAAAACTTTCTTGATACAGAAATAACAAAGCTAAAAACTGTTTAACAGTTATAAGATCATGTAAACATTACATTATCTTAATTTATAAATCCAAAGGCAGTTTCTCTTTTCTGTTGTGGGCGATTTTGTAGTTGAATGTAATTATGCCATATTTACACTACCACACTATTAAAGGTTCTTCATTAGCTTTAATGTTTCCACGCTGAGTGTCCACTGAAGCATGAACATTAGTGTAACTTATAAAACGACTTTATTTAATATAGGACCAAACTAAAATAACAGCACATGGTGAGACAATGACCAAGCAGTGAGCTTCCTACATGAAATCTACATACCTATAGTACTCTGCTGTGACATAAATGTAGCAATGAATGTGAAACACGTGTAAGATCCTCCACCACCCCCAACTTCATAACTATGCCCCCCTCCCATCCCCAAAATGCAGCACACTTTAAGCATTAGTAGAGGTCGACTACTTCTTCTGCCAACACTGAACCATCACACACCTCTGTTTGCATACAGCTCGCGAGGAGTTGCTCCACAGAAACCATATTCGTTCCTGGCTGTTTTCCCCAGAATCAAAAAGAAGAACAAAATTTATGGCACATTTTTAAGGGTGGCAGTGCCGCAGGGTTGCCCACACCTCCTCCTCCTCCTCATCATCATCATCATCATGGTCATCTCTTGCCCGGACGATGAAGCCGAGGTGCAAGGCGGGTCAGCGGAGCGGGACACATTCTGTCTGCTGGGATCACGAGTCCCTGAGAAGCTGCAACATGTCCAGCAGCTTCAGGCCCAGGGGCTAAAAGTACTCTGTAGTTCCACTGGGGCTGGAGCTTCTGTAGAACACAAGTGGGGGGTGGGGGGGTGGGTAGACAGAGACGCACTTAGTCACTGGCTCTCTGAAGCCTGACAATTTTTCACCTGAAAGAACGAGATCCATCTTCATCTGTGCCACACTTTGAAGAAAATTGGACCCATAAATGCTCATTCACTTTCATTTCTGCATCACAAAGAAACAGAAACAGCCATGCAAACCTGTCTGGTTATAAGGAACTAATGGAGATATGCGCCACCTACTGGGCAAATAAATAACAGCATTACAAAAAAGATCATTGTGAGTTTTATTAATGGGTTTTTATGCTATTTAATGTGGGAACGTTTTAATCTAATGTGTTTTCTTCATCCTCCTTAACTCCCTACTTATATAGAAAGGTATTAGTAGTTCAACAACTGGACCCATCTCTTTAATTCTTCCTGATATGAACTAACTTTGTAACCCATTTTCATTTTTCCAGTTTTTTTTAGGCTATATTATATAGTGAACTACCTGTGCAGTGCAAGGGTATAACCACAGGTAGGGCTGGACATAATCAATCAAACAGGGACATTTTGTCCAAAAATCAACAAATAATTGAAAACTTCAAATTCACACTTCTGTTGCACATCATTTTATCTATGTGAAAAATAAAGAACTGTTGATTGCATATTTTCTTATAAATAGTTATTTTCCTTGTTTCACTCTGTCCTGTCTTGTTTCCTCCCTCAGCTTTTATAACACCTCAGTACACACTGACACTGTCCTGCTTCCTCTCTCACCTTTTATAACACCTCAGTACACATTGACACTCTGTCCTCTCCTGTTTTCTCCCTTACCTTTTATGATACTCTTCCTTCTCATGCAGGAATTGGACCTCTGTCCTGTTAAAGTCTAGCAGGTTGGCGTGGGCCTTGTCCAGGTACTTCGTGGCCTCGTGCTTTTCACGGGCCACAGGGACCGGTTCCTTGGCAAAGCTGCGGGTTGTGCCGTCCCACTCAGCGGCGGCACCATCCACCTTCAGGAAGCCGCTGTAGGAGTCCTCAAGTGCTGAACCCTCATCGTAGAAGAGGAGGCTACGGGAGCGGACTGGGAAGGAGCACATGACACACCTCCATCACCCACGCTCCTTGGTCACAGTGTCTACACTTTACACAGAAGTCAGCACATCCTGCACACACAACACCTCACAGCACTTTCACTAATCACTGTCATTAATTGTCAGGCTTAAATAAAGCCTTGATGGTTTTACAAAACCTTATGTAAGTTTTGTAATGATTAATTGCATTAACACAAGCTGTGATGAAACAGCAGGTGCACTGGCCCTTTGATGTGCTCTGAACAGCGAGGGTTGTGTAATGCCAACATTTCTAATGGTTACACGGCTATTGTAGCGCTCACTGTGCTGCCTGAACCTGGCAGAGGTTGCCATGGCAACTGCACCCTTAACCATTTTGACCAAGAACAGGATGAAAGGGCTACTCCTTTCAGCTGAAACTGAAGCACTGCTGCAGTTACTGAACGACAGTATACAGAACTGTCAGAGCTCAGGGTTTAGATCCCAAAAGTGCCTGTAAGCATGACTGATTTGTTAACTATTCAGACAGACACATAGTTTAAGTTTGTACACTTAAAATTTTTATGATGAGTACCTTCAAGGACAGAAATCTCATTTCACTCTTGGGGGGGGACAATAAATAGAAATACTTCCCAAAAGCAATTTCTGAACGGGACACCAATGACGTATCTTGGTATACAGTGACATACTGGAGGGGGACAACCCTTTGGAAGAAGAGACATGTCCCCCGGTTTCCCCCAGGATTTATGCCTAGGAGTACTTTACTAAAAGCTACAACACCTGCAAAGACATCAATCGATGATCTATAGATTGTAAGAAAGTGTATTTGACCACTAAAATGCCTGTTGCAGAAATGAAGGTGTGTAAGATACCTTGGATAAGATCAACAAGAACAAAGAGAAACTCTGCATTTTGTATAATACTTTGCACACTGGTTAACAGATCACTTCAAAATATTTATCTGATATTGTTACATCCGCACGTTCTTCAACAAAACAGATTATGGTTTCTACACTTTTTTTGCACAACAGTACAGATGCACAGGGGACGTCTAGGTGGCGCAAAGCCGTGGAATCATCTTACTGTGGCTGGCTGTGTAGATGTTCACCGAAGGCAGGGGTGAAGACTTCACCGTCTGGGACATGGATGGCAGCTCGGGCAGGCCTGGCATGAGAGTGCCAAGTACCAACACAAAGCACAACACCAGTACCTGGCACAAGAAACCCAACGGCAAACACAGCGTCAGCAATCACAGTGCCAACGACTTTAAACAGGAACAACACAGAACATTCTGGACTCCCATCATCCCCTTAATCAGGCCATGTATATATAGCACCTATAGTGTCCTCATTTCTGTGGTCTAAAGCAAACAGAGAGCAGATCCATAGTGTGGTTATTACTTCACTTAATCTTTTTCAGTCAGTGGAGAACAATGTAGCTTTAAATACGTTGACTAATGGCATCCAGAGAGCTTAATTCTGTCTCCTCTGAGCATTCTCCCCACCCCTGCTCCCTCCCCACACTTTGCAGTATGACCCTCTGCATCATAACCCATAGTAGCAGTCAAAACAATGTCAGTTACCCTGTCACTCATGCTTAGCAGTACTCAGTAAACAGTGTACCTCCTACACCTTGTTTCTACCATCACTGCTTTGCATCCGTAGACAACTGAGAGCATATGAGCTGAGCACAATTCAGCTGGTGCTGTTGTGCAAGATTGTTTCAGTGCTTTCTTATTACGTAACCTGTTCTCTATACAAACAGAATCAATAGCGTTTGTAAATTCATGCGACACTAAATATTGCTGCTAAAATTAGTGTTACTGTTTAAGGATCAGATTTGTTGTGTAAATATTTATGTAAACCAAATATTTATATGGCAGTTAAGAATGATAATACACACCATGAGGCAGGTGCCAGTTTGGGTGGAAGCCATTTTACAGGATCGAGGGACTTTTCCAGCTACCAAAGACTGGAGCTTCTGCAGCTGCTGAAGCAAAGACCTGGGGCAGGAGAAAAGAGACATGTTGGACAAGAGACACATTGGACTTTCGGGATATAAGCAAATAAGTTGGACACCAAGAGACATGTTAGGCATAAGCAAATATACTGAACTCCAAGACACATTGGACATGTGGGACATAAGCAAATGTGTTGGACACCAAGAGACACACTGAACTTAATAAACACACTGAACACCAACAGGCACCCTGGACACAAGCCAACATGTTGGGCACACACCAATATGTAGCAGATACAGACAGTTACCAAGCATCTAATTAAAAAAAGTAATTTAACTCAAATGTGGTCACTGGACTGTCAGTCTGTGTACATCAGTTATAGTAACTCAATGACGGTCGCATTTTATTATAACCTGTACATAGTTCAGTACATATAATTTAAAAATTACAAATAAATATAGCAACAGATTTTGCATAACAAAAACAAGCATTCTGACAATAATTAGCTTCTTACCAAAACTGTTTAATCAATTTCTCAACAACTGTCATCACAGATACCTCTGAAATGTGTTACATGAAAGCAAGGGAGTTTTTAGCTATTGAAAAGATCAGGGACTATAAGTCAAGTTTGCCTTCTGTTTCTTGGCTATAAAACCCCTCTTTCTTTAAGGTGAAAATATTCAGGGCTAGACTTAAAATATTCAGGGCTGAAGCCCCGAATGATCGAACCTAACAACGCCACTGGTTGAAAGTACAGGACACGTATTAAAATACAGTATGTAACCTGCTGTACTGTACTTTTAAACACTTATTTGCATTCATTCATTCAGGGATCTTATTGTTTTTGCACACTTGCACAAATTCCACAGTTGTTTATTTTTTCCTGTTTTCATTTTATTCTAATTTCTTATTATATTTTTTTAGAAACCTCCTTATTTGCTCTTACTTTTAGTTGTAACCCATGTGTACACTGTCTTAACTACTGCAACAATGGAATTTATCCTTGGGGATGAATAAAGTACCATCCATCCATCCATCACGTTTCCTAGATTATTTCAAATTTGACCACTAGAAGGAGCCCACGTTCCATTTACTGAGTGCATACATAGGTACTCTCAATTTTTGCAAGTGCTGTACTGTGCTGTCCAACATTTAACAGATTTCTGCAAACATACAGTCTGCATAAAGGAGAACTGCTGTAATATGGCTATTTGTCTACCTAGAAAATCTGTAATGCCATGCTAAATATGCATGTATATGTTTCAGATTAAACATTTAATTGTCTTTCCAGGTACAAAAATGTCAGTCAGTCATATTCTAAACTGCTTATCCTCATAAGTGTTGTGGCGAAGCATGGAGCCTATCCCAGAACACATAGGGCACAGGACACCCAGGGCAGGGTGCAAACTCACTATGGGCAATTTAGAAACACCGACCAACCTAACCTGCATGTTTTTGGACCGTGGGAGGAAACCAGAGAACCCGGAGAAAACCCACCAAGTACAGGGAGAACATGCAAACTCCACGCACACAGACCCAAGGCGGGAATTGAACCCCAGGCCTGGAGGTGGGAGGCGACAGTGCTAACCACCACACCACCGTGCCGCCTTTCCATATATTTTCAGTAGCAGCATTTATCTTATACAAGCTGAAAAGACCTTGGATTAGTATTCTTGGACAAGGTCTTCTCAGCTTGTATAAGATAAAAATCTGGGACGCAACAGCGCCCACTAACATATAAAGTTTTCAGGTTTCATGATTTTCATATAGTGTGAAAGTGTGGGCCCTGTGAGGAGTCTAAATATGAGGAGGTAATGGCACAGTTTGCTGTATTTACTGGGAGATAAATGCTGCTCGGGATCTTTAGTGCCATGGTAAAGTGCTATGAGACATCGTCAGGGAACACTACAAAGGCATTTCAAAATTTAGTAATCAATATGTAGCTTAACAATATCAGTTTACTAAATGAAACAGCTCTGAAATTATGAGTGTCTTTGTATCATGAAACAGTTCATTCTCCAGGTTACCATGGAGATATTGCTCTGTGTCTATCTTAACACTAAGTAACCTGGTTAAGGTTTTTTTTTAGTAAAATATACTGAACTGAAAATGTGAATATTAATATTTTTTGGCAACATCTTTAAAGTTTGCCATTTAAACTAGCATTTCTGTTCTTCAAAACATAACCTAAGATTAAAAGTTTAAAGTATAAATCTATAGTATACATATCACTAAGGGAAACTGTTAAAACAGTTAAATGTCCAACCTAACTTGTAATGTCTTAAAAAATATTTTAAGAGGAAGGATTGTTAGTCACTGTTGGTTTGAAGTAAATTTTTATAATTTACTCTATGCCTGGTGGCGCATCAGGGTGGGAGGCGGAAGTCTCCTGGCCCCTGGTTCAAATCCCAGCCCAGCCAGGTGTGTCCTTGAGCAGGATACTCAGCACTAGTTAGTGGCTGCTCACTGCTCCCCCCAGGGGGATGGGATAAATGCAGAGGACAAATTCCTTGTATGTGACAAGCATACTTGGCCATAAACATGATCCCCTTCAATGGGTAGAACATCAGACTGTGATGTGGAGGTCTCCTGGTTCTAATCCTAGCCCAGCCTGATGTGTCCTTGAGCAAGACACCCGAATGTTATCTCCCTAGGCACCGCATGCGGCTGGCTGCCCTCAGGGAATGGGTCAAAAGCATAGAAGTAATTAATAAAGTACTATAATATTATAATTTCTCTTACTACTACTGAACTGTTCTTGAGAAGAAAAAAAAAAAAAAGATCATTGTCTGAAGAGCCCGGGGCCCTAAGCAACATCATAAACTGCACATCTCCTCCAGAGAAAAAATAAATAGGCTGCATGGAGGCCCCCTGGTGGCTTGGAGGCTCTGTGCAGGCACACATACTGTCCATAGGACAAAATGGGCCTGAACACCACCGAGTGTTTCACTGGTCTGTTTCTGAAACCAAGAGAAGCACATCCGGTAAGGCGGATACCTCTTGAGTATTTACCTACTTACTGAGGTGGTGTCTCAGACTTAAACCAGTCCATTTGTCTTGCATATTACTGGCATGTAATCCCATGATGGTGTTTTAAAACATATGGGAGTTTACAGAGTGAAGTCAGTTTCCACACTGGAGACCCACACACAGAGACTGGGGTCCATAACTTTGTGCGCAACTCATCATCATGGAATGTGGGAACACATGTATAAAGAGAAAAAAGAGACAGAGTCGAACCCATGACCCTGGCAACAGCACACAACAAAGCCCATTGGCAGTGCTTATAAACAGCACAAACAAAAAGGATTCTCTTTTAGGGTACAATGGATCAAAGCAAAGGTAAATACCTGCTCACAGTTAAAATAAATCTGCAATATATACCAGCCTTTTCATAAAAATATTAATTTATTCTACATAAAAGTTGTCCTTCCAACATTGCTTGACCACCTATCAAAGTACAATAGTAAAGCAGACAGATTTTTCTTTGTCGCTATTAGTAAATAATACAAGGACTTTTATAAACTCTTCACACTGCCAGTATAAACGTCTTTGCTTATGTTTCAGGCTTCACTAAGATGGACTGAGACAAGCCCCACTACAGTAACGTCTGGAAATGTCTGTGATAACAGCGGTGCATCTTTCTTGTATTGCTCTGGGCACAAGGCCTGCTTAAATAATTTAATCACTCAGTGTGATATAACTGTAACTGGCGTATTACAATGTGCTCCAAGCTAAGAAAAAATACAGCATAAACCGAATAACTTCATGAAATCCTGCTAAATGTCAAAAAGCTACCTATAGGACAATGACAAATAACACAGGTATGTCACCTGAGCCAACCTGAAACAGCGGTGTCTCACCTGTTGGCACTCTCTAGCGTCTCCACCTTATTCCACAGCTCGTTGTTCTCTGATGTGTACGTTTCCACCCTGTGTGGCCAAACAGCACGAGTGTGAATATTCACACATTTTTATACAGTACTTCCTGCCATTAAGTGGTGCTTTGGGAAACGCTGCCCTCTTTTGGCCGCTGTTATGGTAGCACTGCAGAATTTTTCTGTTGTATCTGTTCTTTATTTGGGAGAGCTGACTGAACAGCATCCATTCAAATTCAGAGGCTGTGTGTATCTGATGCATAAGGTTAATTGTACTAATTATTTAAAATGAACAGCCAGGATTGACTGAAGACAAGACATTAGAAAATGGTTTAACAATAAAGTGGGTGAAATTATGTTGTGGTGTCAATTGCTCATTGGTTTTAATCTAGGCTCTCATTGGTTTGTTTGAGCTGGTAATTGACGGAACAGAGTAACCCCTCCCAGCATGGTTTCTGACGCCTTTTCCGACCTTAGGGAATGCACATTTCTATTTCGGCTGAACTGTTATTAATTACGCTTGATTGTGTTCTTGACTGATAGAGTTATTGAAATACATAAAGCAGATCACATTAAGCACTTTGCCAATTTTTGACAAATGTAAAAGAACTTGTCTATAACATCGTGCGAAGAAAAGCTAATGTGTTTCTAAAAACGTTATCTTCTTTCTGCTTAAATAATACATTGTTCATGAGTTCACTTAATCAATGATTAGTCAGTCATTCTCTGTCTTCTGAACGCACACCAGCTTCTGCTGAAGTCTGAAGCGATTTTCTTACTTTTTCTCCAGACACTCAACATACTCCTTCTTCTTTCTCCGACTCTCTTGAGCTGAAATCTGAACAAAAAATATATATATATATAAAAGTCTGTTAAATGACATTACCAAGGCAGAGTAAAGTTTCCAAAAATGTAAAATCTCATGCACCATGTCTGTCATGACATGTCAAACCTTCATAAGTGAATTATTTTCTAAAAACATATGTATTTTTTTGTTATGCAACACACTGCCAGATATTTAAAATGGAAAAAAATTGCCCTGTTTCCCTAAGCCTTCTAGTTCATTATCTCTGAAACCTTCACCATTGGTGGTTTCTGTGGTACCATCAAATGAATAGATAGGAATACCTTGTTTTTGATCTTCCTGCGGACTCTCTTCAGTGCCTTTTCCTCTGTCTTGGTCAAAGGCAGTTTGGTGGGCACAGGGTAACCCTCGGCAATCAGCGTTCTCTTCTCCTCGTCTGTCAACATGAGTGGCCCTGAAGCACCCTGTAACTTCTGTGTGAGGACAGAGAGGCAGTTTCTCAGGACAGAGGCAGAGAAATTTATTGTCAACGCACACAAAGTGCTACAAGATTCTTTGGCTACTCTTGAAGGTGCATTAAAAAAGAAACCAGAAAGATTAAAAATTAGGAAGATTTGGCCCATAAATACATACAAAAACAAACATAACAATACTGCAAATTTCTTAAGTGACAAACGAACATAATGTTTCACATTTCAGTGTTCATAAGTTTTTGAGTGCAATTATGGCTTTCAAGTAGAAACAATTTTCAGTCTGATTGTTTGTAATATAATAGTCTTATAACATCTTCCAGAGGGTAGAAGTTTAAACAAATGGTGACCAGGGTGTGTGAAGTCCCTGAGAATGCTGGATGCTCTGCTAAGGCAGCGGGATCTGTAAATGTCCTCCACAGATGGGAGAATGCAATCAATCATTTTCTGGGCAGCAGAGATGACCTTCTGGAGTGGCCCTTTGTTCGCTGACATGCAGAGGTACAGCAGTACCTAGAACGATGTTATGTAATGTATCTGCCTATCCGGCTATGCAGGAGAACGTTAGAGTGTTTCGGAAAGTGCCAGCCCAATAGCAGGAAAAAGGGCCTAATCTGTGACGTTTCAAGTGACTGTATAATAGAACGATTAATCACAAGCAGCCTATACTATGATATATAAGGTAACTGACTCCCCAATAGAACATCTAGCTTGAGCAGCATAAGTGACTGTCCAACAGAACAATCATTCACAAGCAGCCTATATTATAATTTGAAAAATATCTACTCAAAAGAACATCCAGGAGGAGGGGCCAAGGCTAGGATCAGAGATAAACTAGTTCTTCAACATGAGTTTATAAAAATCATGTAATTCAGTCTGAAATCTTAAGTAAAACAAAACTATGAACCATGACACAAACAGTATCAGTTTGTCAAAACAAATAAAAAGAAACAGCTGTTTTACAGCTGTTTCACAGCTGTGTTAAGCTTGTCTGTATGACATCTTGGGAAGGACCAGGTTGCCAAGACTTTTGAAGTACCAGTACATGACAGTACCGGGGTCACCACCAATACAACACACAACATCTGCATCTTAATGATCGTCAGCATGTATGCACTCACATTGCACCCACAATACCAAATTGAAGTACACACTTTCACGCACTCATTCTTGCACACTCACAGGACCAGATAAATGGGATAGGGAAAGCACAATAACACATTTGTATACATGCCCTGACATGCAAGCACATGTTTAGACAGACATATCAATATGTCCAATCTTCAAACTTATATGAACACATTTAAATATACAGATTCATTAACACATTAACACATCAAAGTGACACTCTAAAAGTCGCTTTGCTGATAATTGTGGCCTACAAGTTTCATTCATTTAAACAAGCAGGTTTTTAACCGAAATAATTCCAGCAGTGTGCTGAAAGCTGCTACAGCTGTACAGACCCATATCCCTCCTGCAACCTGACATTACAGTCGCCTGTTTTTACACAGTGTGCCACCCTCACCCTTCATGTTTGTAAGGAGCACTGTGATGGGCATGCCCAGCGGAGCACTCACATGTGGAGCTGTGAGGAGGGGAGAGCTGGAGATGGCGGCAGAGGTGCGGACCGGCAGCCTGGCTGGGCTTGGAGGAGGCAGGGAGCGAGGACTTTGAGAGCCATCACTTTCACTGCCGTGGCTGCTCGGGGGTGTGGGAGGCAGCTGCAGCTGCTCATCTGTAGGGGATGGTTGGCAGATGTGCTGTCAGGCATCATAAACACAGTAAAGCACCTACACACACACACACACACACACACATGCACAGACACCTGAAAAACCACGACTATCACATCATCTTTCACACAAGCTTTTTCATTCAGCTGTAACAATGGAATACATATTAGTCAGATGGCTTAAATCCTGTCTTCAATTAACAGAATGCTGTGGAAAGACATTTAGAAAATAAAATTTACTGTTAAACTGTTATCAACTAAGAAATTTAATTTCTCATCCTTCTGGAAGGCATTTCTCCACTTCATCAGGAGCATTCCAGGCAGGCCAAACGTACCCCCATTTCCCAAAATCTCATTTTGACACATAGCCTGCTCCCCCTAAGGACCCTGCCAAGACCATCAGCCATTCCTGAGAAGTTCTGGAGCAGGCCATGTGCTTAGTTTGGACCAAGTCCAAAGTATGCAGAAATTTCATTTTGCTTTTGCTGGAAGAAGGAGAGCTAAATTTGAGGAGCCAGGCGAAGTGCAAGCCAGGCACATCACAAACGCAATCACGATCAAAAAGTGAGTCGCTCCATCAAAGCACAGGAATGTGCAAGATAGCATTCACAGGCTCTGGGACAACTCACAACATATGTAGGTTCAAATCCGGAGGTCAGAGGTGAATGGGGGGGGGGGTGGCAAAAAGATCACATGATAAGATGATGAATGGTGGCTGCCACTTCCATGATTCACAATCAAACATTAGTCTTTTCCAAGAGAATTTTTTTAATGGTAGTAAATCAAGCACACTGTTATGTGAAAGATTAATAAAAATTCTCCTTTTTAGCTATGATAATCACCTTTATAAAGAATGTTGCTGAAACAACTGTATGTTGTAAACACCATATAGTTGTTTAAATTCAAAACTGAACTTTTATTTTAGCTTATTTAGGGTATCCTTTATTTTATATCCTTTATACCTTATTTTATATTATACAAATTCTAATCATGGTTGCTCAAATTATTCCTTTTAGAGAACAAGGCAGAGTAGCAAAAACTGAAAACCTACAGGCTGCACCGCTCCTCTACAGGCTGCACCGCTCCTCTACAGGCTGCACCGCTACTCTACAGGCTGCACCGCTACTCTACAGGCTGCACCGCTCCTCTACAGCCTGCACCGCTCCTCTACAGCCTGCACCGCTCCTCTACAGCCTGTACCGCTACTCTACAGGCTGCACCGCTACTCTACAGGCTGCACCGCTCCTCTACAGGCTGCACCGCTCCTCTACAGCCTGTACCGCTACTCTACAGGCTGCACCGCTCCTCTACAGCCTGTACCGCTACTCTACAGGCTGCACCGCTACTCTACAGGCTGCACCGCTACTCTACAGGCTGTATTTTCATTGTTTTGCGAGATAACAAACCGCATACCTGTCTGTGCTGTCCAGATCTGAACTTCATTTATTCAGAGAGTTTTTTGTGTTCTTAACTTTAACTGTTTGTTTTACAAAAAACGACGCCTTTTAAGAACACAATGTTTAAAATTTTCTAAAGCGTGTGATAATCATACAACACTGAATGAAAGTCACAGTATAAGAAAGGGTGTGTCAATGGCACGAAATGAAGTGTAAAAACTGCTGGTAAAAAAAAAAAAAACATTAATAGCTGTGTTTAAGAGAAAAATGGAAAAAAGGAGACTAAAATAAGCAAGCGCTTTGCTTTCTGCCAAGAGAGAAAACTGTACTTTACAATGCCACATTTGAGCTGAAATAAACTCAGTTATACACACATTAGAGTCCCCAAGCACACTGGGGCCTGCTGCAGGCAGATCCAGTAAAGCCACTGTCAAGGCAGTATGGGACTAATGTCACCGTGAAGAGCCACATTCAGTCCAGAGCTGAGCCAGCGTGACTGCAATGTCTGATCACTGGGGCTACAGGCTGGAACTGTTCTCAGCACAGAATGTAACGGTGAAGTACAAACAGCATCGGTGTAAATTGGAACTGACATTATGGCAGACGACAAAAAAAACCTGTATTTTACAGCAGATTTTGAACCTGTTTGCATCTTTAACCATTATACTACCTACTGGCCTAAATGAGAGTGGCTATGGATAGTGTTGATTGCATTGGTAAGATATTTAACATGGCAGCACCAAATTTAGCATTTTTGGGATGACCAAGGAGGTACACGGAGGTCATGGTTTTAAGTTTCAGGCTTACACAATGAAGGAATGAGTGACCATTTGTCAGTGTGTTAACATCAGTGAGAGTCTCACCTGATGATGTTCTGAGGGGCTGGTTAACTTCACTGGGCTCTGCTTTTACAGTAAGTGCGCTGTTCACTTCTCTGGACAGCTATACAATACAATAAAATGCAAAACGCTAAAATCACAAGAAAGCACAACAAATCACTTCTGTTCTTGTCAGGAGAAATTTAAAAATAAATATTTTAGCCCTTATGAGCAGTTTACCAGTAATTTTCACCACTCTGAAAGAAAGTTTTGAACATTGAATTGTTAGATTTTTATACGAAATAAAAGCTCATGTTTAGCTAATACACAGAGAAGCATGAAATATAGTAAAACTGTATAAACACAGGTCTGCAACATCAGTCTCAGGTAGTGCTGACTATAATGAGGTAGTTTGATATAGTCTGAGTAGCAACTACAGCTTTTCTTAAAGTTGATACCATTTTCTCCTGGGGCGTTTTCTGTGCTGGGGGGACTAGGTTAAGCTGACAGGAAGAGCTGTCCCTCAGGCCAGGAGAGTGGCACGTGTCTGGCAGCAGGGAAGGCTCCTGTTTCACCAAAATGGCTGTCAGGTCAGGGCCAAAGGACCACAGGGCCTCAGACTCTGGGGGAAAAAAAGGTAAAATATGGTAAACAAAGGGCATGGGTCTGATGTCCTGCAACCAGCCAGCAGTACTGAAAGATAGGGCGTTACCGCATACAAATAAATTACAAAGTGTGGGCAAGCAATCAGCAGCTATGATACACTGAAGCAACCGTGACGCCCCACATCCCAGAACTGTCATTATCCCTCCCTATATGTAGGCAGGTGGTTTAATGTGGAGCAACATGACCCAGTGATGCCATTCAACCCCTCCCCCCATGACAAACCTTCACCAGGTCCACCACATGACACATTTAGCTAGGCTACCTCTTTTTTAGGGGGGCTTCTTCAAAACATTGCAGCTTATAAAATACGAAATAAAAAACATGCACCCAGGGCTGCATGTTAGTTACCTGTCTGTCCATTGATTTTTTTTTTTTTTTTGTGTCAGCGTGATGAAATCAATGAAAGCTTTCAGATGATTGTAAAAGGTGCAGTGCTGGCTCTTGAGCAGCTGAACCTAATGAAACTCGGGACTCAGTGACAACACTTGTCCCCAGGGGAGTGCTGGGATTTTGGAAGAGTTCCGTCCAAAGGATTACAAGCCAGTCTAAACTCCTCTCCTGCTGCGTCTGATCCATAAGTCCCAGTGCATTCAATGGATAGACAGGATTGGTGTTTCATTCATAACACAAAGTGAGTTTATAGTTAAAATTTAATTGGACATTTCACCATGTGACCAAACAAGCACACTTTCTAGCCTGCAGATGTAAACTGAGAAAAAACATTGTTTAATAATATAATATTAGATAAATTATTGTGTATGCCCAACTGCACAGTTTGATAATGAAGACTAGGAAAAATGCACAGCTAGAATTTTTTTCAGCTAACCAAAGATTTTAGAGATTAAAAGAGTGGTTGTCTATATCAACATCTCCCTCTTATTTTCTGTGTCCTCAAGACTTTGTCCACTTTACTGGTTCAGTAGACCAGCTGGGGTTCCTATGGGAACAATTTCATAGCTCAATAAACAGATTTTTGAGACAAGGAGAGGGAGAAAGAGATTCCGCAAAAGGTCAGATGCTCGCAGTAAAAATGATCTTGCTCAGGTAATCAGACGCAGAGCATATGAGTGGAAATGCTGACTTTGGCATCTGGAGTTTTTCCGAATTATTATTTTGTACGCTCATGTAGTATGATTCATGGACCTTCATCTATTTTAATCAGAGATAAGCAACAAATTGTACAAATAATCATAATATTTAGGCAGTGTTGTCTGGTTGCATGAGGTGAGAAGGCCATCTCATCATGCCAAGTGTGTGTGAAATTACAACTCCAATATAAAATGAAGTCTGAACAAATTTAAAAAAACAAAAACTTATCTTCAACCAATTTACTTACGGATGTGAGACAGGGTCCAGGCCACCTGTGACCCTGAACAGGATAAGTGGTTGGGTCATGGATGGATGTTTCTGTACTGTGAATATAATTTATTCTTTTTCAGTGCATATATGTTAAAAAAATGGACTTGATAACTATTGCTTCAAAAGTTACCACTATGCATGTGAAAACTGCCCTCTCAAGTTGTCTAATTTGTAGAAATGGTTGGTGGAGGGAAGTATTTGAATGCATTTTTAAAAATAATTAAAAAACTGTTTATTATTAAAATAAATTGTTTAAATTAAGTGTTTTTGATGGGTAAACTAAAACACCAAGGCCTGGCTATGTAGTATGTTTAAAAAGTTGTCCATGATGGAAAATAAAAAGTCTCAGCTGTAACTAATAAGAACATGGTTATTATCCAAGTAAATCATACAACATTTGACAAGAAGTTCAAAACATGCCTAATAGTCAAGATTTAAAATTGCACTGACTGAAAATGTTTTTGCAAATGTTTTTGTTTTTTTTCGGTTGGGGGGAGGTCACAAGGCTAACTTAGACGTCTACTGGAATATGAAAAACATTTATGTGGGCCGGTCTGAATATGTGACTGAGATTGATGAGGTGGACGAGATATTTAAAAAGCTACGCATGACTATGCTGGCAGGTCACATGCAGAGGTCAGAGTGGCCGAAGAAAAAACGGACCGATGCGAGATGCTACCTACAACTAATACAGGATGAGTGACATTAAGTGTTCGTTAGTGGCCTGTGTGAAGACCTATCTCATTTTTCACTATTGTTGATTTCATCTATACTGCTGGCACTTTTATTTTGAAGTTCTATAATTTCTTATACATTAGTAATATTCCTAGGGGAAGTGTTCGGCTTCAAGTACAGTTTATATTTACTGCCCTTAAAGGCCCCTCCCAGCTTGGGGCTCCAGGTAATTGCCTGCTTTGCCTATATTATCGCAGCACCTCTGCATCTATGTGTTCCATACTGCAGTGCAAGGCTTCTCCTTTTAAAACTGTACACACACACACACACACACACACACATTCACAGAATACACTCGTGCACACGTACATGCACAAGAAGTGTGTGAACAAATGCTGCTGATTGCTTACAATCACTGATAGCTGTATGAGTATAAAAACATGTATAAGAGTAAGCCCTGCGGTGGGTTGGCGCCCTGCCCTAGGTGTCCCCTGCCCTGCGGTCTATGTTCTCTGGGATGGGCTCCAGGCTTCCCCGTGACCCTCACCAGGACTAAGCGGTTAAGAAGATGAATGAATGAATGAATGAATATAAGAGTAAGTCCTTTTTTTAACTTCGTTGCACTATCTTCTGTAATGACAATAAATCTATATATCTATCTATATTTTACATATAAATACACAGCTAAGCAGACATACACTCTCACACGCTTGAAGATAGCAGCTCCTACAAGTTTCTAATATTTACCAATGATTGACATAATTTCTGAACAACACAGAAAATAATACATAAATTAATGTCTTTACAGCTGATAGGTACAACATTGTAACTATAGTTATGCCAGGTCAATATACAGTATATTAGTTTACCAGGTTATACCCAACCTTTTAACACTTAGGCTAACTATAATCCAAACTGATACTATGCTCTGCTATTGCTCCAAGTTTGTTTTCAAATGTCTTTTCATTTTGTCCACTGCTGAAGATAGAAAGACGCTGTATAGGTCTTCCGTCTTTTATTAATGGCTCTGTCCCATGTGGGATAACAGAACAAACACTGCTGGGTCATTTGGCCTTTGCAATGTAGACATACACACACGAGCACACGAATATGTGTGTGCGCACACTGGCTCTCTGCCTGGAATTCCCTCTCTTGATTGCTCTGGGATGGGCGACGTATGATTCTGAGCATACCTAATGTGCTTGACAGTGTGCCTGGGCCCTCCAGGAACTCTAGGAGTTACAGCAAGAGGAGGGACAATGGTAGGAAGAGCCTCCCATATTTCTGTGTGGACTCACATGCAGTGTGCATAAAAATCCCAGACATCCCTTTAAATAACATATTGACTATTTCCAGACTGGTCTTAAGCAGTGTAGATCCCATCACCGTATTGGGCACTTCTAATTGATTTTGATCTCTCATTAGATGGCTGACAACAGGAAAGATAAGGGTGGATGCTGGAGTGGAGGAGGAACGCATGGTGCAAGACTGACCTGAGTGGTTCTCCATCTGATCTGGATTGGAGGGGCTCTGAGGAGCAGACTCTTCACTAAGGGAGTAGCTGTGTTCCGCCTGGATGTCCGGATTGGGCGGCTCCAGTTCCATGTCTAGAAGGGGGTTCCTCTCCGACAGAAGATGGTCATCAAAAAAATTGCTGAAAAGCTCATTGGAGAACTCGTCCATCGGCTCTGAGAAGTGCTGCAAAGCATGTGTGTGATCAACACCTCATTGTCCACGTGCCAAACAGTACATCTGAAAGTGTTAATAACATCAACAGCTATTAGATGTCCTATTTGTTAACAATAAGTTCAGCAATTATTACTCAGCAAACACAAAACGTTCAAACAACGTAAGCTAAACGTTCCTAACGTTCCTTAAACGTTTAGCTAACGTTATTTGAATGTTTTGTCTTTGCTGCCAAAATATTTTGAACTGTGTAAGTACAATACATAGACACAGAAAAGTAATTTCAAAGAAACCAATACATCTAAATACAAGTTGCACTTAAAAATGTGAGCAAAATTACTTGATGTGAAAAAAATGTACAGTATCAACCTAAAGTATGAAACCTAAATCGGCATATTGTCTTCTACAAGAAATTAAATATACAATGAAAGAGGTGACAGTCCTGCAGTGTTCATCCCACCAACAGGTCACATCACAGCTTTAAAATAACGTCTCTCAGACCTCGCTCACCTGTCCAATCGACAGAGCTCTGACACAGCTCTGACTCCTTCATCAAAAGAGACTTTAGTTAAATCTACCGAAAAATCTCCAACAGGTCCCATGGGCAAGTGACCAACTATCGGTAACACCAGTCAAGTCTTGCTTTAGTCTTGGAATTGGTAATTATGAAATTTTCACTCAGTCTGACCCTTGACAGACAGATACAAAAAAAAAACTGGTAGAACAATCAAACTGTAAATTTATGAGCTCATGGGGACTGTTAGCTTGTGATGTGTGATATAATCATAGACAAAACAACAGTAGTTCAAATTAATGTAATTACTAATTAAAGTAATATGAGGAGTGTATTCGTTCTAGCACTGTAATTACGTTGTTCTACCCCTGAGCTGTTTAATTACTATCCTAATGCCTATCTAATCCTGCACACTTCCTGAGGGCAACATTAACAAGAAACGCTGCTCTGCATGGAGAGCAGTCAGTTGGTAGCCGTGTCTATGAAACCACAATCTACATCACAGTGATTATTTCAGCCCATTTGCATTCAAACTCTACCCCCTACAATTTCATCCTTTTAATTTTTCATACAGTGGATCAATTCCTGAGAAAATAGCAACGTCAATGCACTGCCAGTTCTGCATACAGTTATGGCCAAAAATATTGGCAATTTTTTTTTTCCAAAGGTGTAAAACGTTCATTCCTGGCTAGAGGAAGAGACCGGCGATATAGGGTGTGCTTCCAGTGTGAAATAAGACTAGATTTGGCTTTTTTCCCAGGTTTTTGTATTGTTCCAAAGCAAATTAATGAAATGCATATGTTAATACTAAAACATTTTTAATCTCAACAGTTTTGGTGCATTATCTGAAAAAAAATCTGCAGAGGTGTCAATACTGTTGGCCATAACTGTGCACGTCGTCCTTGATATCATTGCTAGGAAATGACCAAGACAAAGTTATCCCAACCAAAACAAATTGGCACAGCTCAAGAGACAATGCTGACACACCTGCTTCTGAAGGAATGGCCTCTCCAGAAATAAAGCATCCTGGATCCTGAAGGTGCCCAGAAGGTATTAAATAAAACAACAGACTGCCTTAGGGGTTCGAGACTCAATTTGTTTAAAGTTTACTTCTTAGATTGACCTTTTTCCAAGGCATACATGACCTGTGGATTATTTGCGTCAGCCAGGAATGAACCCTTTTCTGTTTCAGGATGAGAATTCTACCACTGAATCAGCTATGCAGTCTCTCCTGGACACATTATCTACAATGCGTGCCATGATCAACAGAGGGCAAATGTTTTGATATAAAATCAATGTTTTGAAATCTCAAAGACACATTAATGGATTGGTATTACTTTAGCCTTAGCAAAAAAAAAAAAAAAAATGCGGTAAGTATGCAAATGAGCGTCACACTCGCTCCAATGTTTGCAGAAGAAGGTGTGTTGAAGTTTAAAGGAACCTAAAGGTGTGAGCATCCTGTTGAGACAGGCTCAGCTGCAAAGCTGTTTGGGCGTGTGCACCTGAAGGATAACACCGCATCTGAGCCCACTCTTGCACCCACCTCACCCCAGCGTGCCCTGTCAGTATGTACATCAATCTCTAAGCCAGTTCCACCCTGCAGAATACACACAGTATTCTCAGGGAAACTGTCATATGAAGTCTAATTGGGAAAATGTGTCTTGACTGGTTTAAAGCAGGTGAAAATACAACAGCAGGCCAGTAATGTTCCACACTGCCCCCACTGGAAACGAATTAATTGATCGCATCAACTTTGCTTTCAATATTTAAAAGGCTATGAAATTTGAGTGTGGTTTTCCCCTAACGCTGCAGTTGGCAGTTTAACCACAGTTTTTCTTTTTTGAACAATTTGTTTTATTAACTCGATTTCGTTTTTGGCATCAGTGAGCAAACGTCCCTGTTACAAATCACCAGCTAATTATCACCACTCATTGTGCTCCTTGATAAAAGATGAAAGGGGGTAGATAAAAGACTTTATGTGCAGCTCTTGTTTTCTTCTTATTTCCAGAAGTGTTTGAGGGTCAGTTTAACTTAGAGTCATTTGACTCCATAATAAAAATAACTAAACAGCATATAATTCATTTCAGCAGTCAGCGTAAATAAACTATTATTACAAACACCATCACTAATGGAACTCAGCTGATAACACGCACAGGATGGATAGGTTCTTCTAGGCAGCATAGCATAATATAGGGTGATGGGACATGGAATAATGTAGTATTACCAAAGAAGTACTACAGTCTTACCCATAGTCAGCTTTGTGCTATGAAATCTTTTCTGATGTTAAATGGAGCTTTTAACGTTATTCATATTCTCATTTTTGTCTTTTACTTTTTTCCAATGCTGCTTCTTCTGCTGATTCCATTCGCCCACGCAGCTCTGACAGATTAGCTGACCCACAGAAAAGCCAGAAATAAGAACCGTGATAAGGTGTTAAGTCCAACCCCTTGTTCTGATCATCACCTCTGCTAGTGCTATTTAAAGCAGCTCTTTCATCGAGTTCTACTTTAACTGGCAGTAACACAGTCAAAACTCCATCACTTAAAAACAAATACATCCGACGCACTGTTACAAACGCCTTCCATTTTTAATTTGCACTGTTCCCGTTTACCTGACCTTTAACGTGTGTGATAACACCGTAACGTCACACACTTCTCTCACCAAGTCTTTCATTACACACTTCTCTAACCAAGCCGTTATATACCTACTCATAAATCCTCACATTTCCTCTCATGTGTTATAAAGTCAACACAAAGTTGACGCGAGGCCACCAAGTACTCTCAAAAGGCTAATTTTTCAACAATAAGCCAAATGTTTTACTCGTGTAGCATGCCTGGCTCACACCATTTAAACTGCAATACTTTTGCTAAATGCATATTGAAAACAGTGCTTGGATTGAATTTTTACACTGTTCTCACCCACTGCAGCTCACAATCGAAGCAGGAAGAAAAAAAAAAAACTGGAAAGTTATCTGAAGAGCTATTCTGGCATGTCGCGCTCGCAACAGAAAAGTGTTTAGATGATGCAGCAGAAAATGAGGATAAAATCATCGACCTGGTAAATTGAACACACTTTTTATGACCTTATTACAAAATAGTTGAAACAATTTAGATGTGCTTTCAGTACATTCATGCTGTGAAATGACTGAATTCTCCAATATAACATTGAAGAAGTGTAAGTTAGGAAAAACCAATATAATATTATACCTCCCTCAGATGGCCTTTCACTGATGCAAATCTTGAATTTCTTGTGAATGTTTTGGTAAATGAACTCTAATATCATAATGGTCCATCGTGTTGACTCCAGTGGGTATTTAGACAGATGGCTCATTGATTCTTCTTCGTCCTGGGCAGACCCCCGTTTCATTACCACAGGTGGACTCTTGTAAGCAGCGCAGGTGTGTTCTTGTCCCTACCACAGGGTGTACCCGCTGTGAGCAGCGCACATGAGCTTTTCGGTTAACAAATGTGCTTTGTGAAGGGAGCATCCAATGTCATTTCATGCTAAAACCTCTGTGCTACAGTACCACACATTTAGCTGCACACACTGTTTTACAATTGTTCCCCTATTCTCCACACTTCGTGTTGGTGAAACAATGGTACTCAATTTATACCTAGCCTTGCCTTTCTCACGCAAGTCCAGTTAAGAGCAATAAACCAGACACCAATCACAGTGAGGGTGAAAACCTGGCCTAAGGAACCGATTCAACGAACTCAAAACTGGGTATGATTGGAGACGACAAAGAAGAAAAACTCCATGGTAGTAGCAGCATTCAGGCAAAACAGCAAAAGAACACAGATATGAACCTTGCTTAGCGGTTCATGTAGTACCCCTGAGCTACGTGCAAATGCAATCACAAGCTACCTGACGGCATGCTGCTGTTCCGTTCCCCTAAAAAAAGCCATGTGATCAAGAAGAAACATTCACACATGGCTGCTCAGTAAGAAAACAGTATATAAAGCACACAGATCGTTGTGCTCCTTTCTAAACAGAAACAGACATTTGTTTTTATAGTCTAACTTTAATGCTGTTTATCTTTCATAAATTCATATTTTTAATTAAGTCTACATCAGAAATAGAAAGTAAAAACAAAAGGTTGAATTTATTGTTTTACTCCAGGGGAAAATATTCTGCATAGGTTAGCTTTTCTTAAACTCTTTTTAGTTCAAAGCATTTCTTAGTTACAGCTATTTTTTAGCCGGATAAAGTATTACAGAGTGCAGTCAGTAAGAATTACCCAGACCATTTCAAAAAGACCAAATTACTAAGGTCACTGCTCAGCTGAAAATGCTTTGGAGAAAGCAGCTGCTGCCTTTGACTGACGGCACACTACACCAATCATCACTACCATACTTCATTCTTGCTTGGTCATAGCCAATTAGATCACAGGATGATCATATGTTTTGACTACGGCAGTGTGCCAGCCAGTTAGAGAATAGCATGCAGATTAACAGTGTGGAACTCACGTGTAACAAATCTGGAGTCCAAGGTTTGCATGGAGAAGGTAAGCAAATATCTCTGTATGTGGAGAAACTATCATTGGAAAACCCTTAGTCTAAATAAATCATGGCAAAAATAGTTGTACTTAAAAGCACCACACTTTTCCTGTTAGTACGAGTGAAAAATATCTTTCCTGAGACGTTTTCATTTGGGTACTAGGTGAGAAAATTATAAATGGCAAATGTTTTCATACAGACATGGATAAAAATGAGCTTAGCAGAGAGCATACACATTATATCAGTAATTTAGAATTACTGAGAAAATTTATTATTGCTTCCTGAAAACAGTGTTAAAGATAGCAAAACAAACATAATAAAAACCATCTGAGTTTAAGCAGATCATTAAAGCTGTTTCTGCACATGAGTGTCATGGGCGGTAAGTCTTCACTGTCAGCACAAATGACTCTGCAGCTTTAAGGGCAAATTTTCGCTTCTGTATCCTCACTTCACATCTGTGACTTCTCTGCCCCAGATGCAGCCCTGTCATAATCTCTGCCTCAACCTCTCCACTCGACTCCAGCTGGGCCTCATCTGCTGTGGAGGGTCCGGGCGGAGACTCTGAAAGCAGATGTTCAGAGTGAGCCCTGCCGACACCAGCCGGGGAAGAACGGGCCTAGAGTCTCACCTGGACCAGCCCCCAGCCAAGGAAGGCAGGACTGAGTAGGGGGAGGGTGGAAACACAAGTCTGGACCAGCCCCAGTAAAGGGGAGCAAGGTGGGAAAACCTACACCCGAGACAGTGGAGTCCTTTCCTAAAAACAGCCCCAATTATGAGAAAACGCATAAGGACCAAATCAAGTCATCTTAAATACATTTTAAAGTCAATACCATGCCACCCTTATGCAAACCATTTCCTAAATGCCCTCCAAAGAGCAACAATAGCATGTCTGTATTTTCCGTAAGGAAAAAAAACTAAAGTTTTGTGGTTCAGATGAGAGGGCTTCTGCGCACACATAAAAAAACCCGCTGGTGGTGAATGCTCCGTCCTGGGGAGAGCACTCACAACTGCTTGTGGCTGGAAGGTTTCCATGCCACGATCGCTGTGCTATAATCTGTGGAGATCTGGTCCCAAGCTCCGCTGGTGAAAAGGTATGCCGCTGAGCTCAAAGCCTTGTCTGGTGCTTGGTAGACAGGGAGCCTAGGAGACCACGCTGCCAGACACTGATGCAAACTGTTCGAGGCTTCCATTCCCAAACAGGAACTGTAGCCTAGCTGACCATTCAGTGGACATGAGGGTAATTGACAAAAAAAAAAAAAATTAAGCATAGAAAAACAACATGGAACTATTCCCCCCCGGAAAGGCATGATCTGCTGTTCCAAAAATGTCTACCATTTTAACTGTGCGTGACACCTCCAAAAAACAAAAAGGAGAATCTTGGCAAAGAACTGTATTCTTAATTACATACAACAATGACAAAGGCAGAAACATCGTTAAAGAGTCCTGCCCTGCTCTTTCTGGACTCCATCCTCATGGTCAGAGAACCTTTCCTTCCTAAAACTGTCACTTACTCATCAAACAGTTCAGTGGACAATTGGGGAAGTGCAGCACACTGGGACCTCAGTGAGGAAGTGGCAAGGTTACATGCCACTTGTTAGAGTTCAAGTGATGCCAGAATATGGGAGCTGAAAAGTAACAAAATGTGTTTAACTGATATAATTTTCAGTCCAGTTCTAGGCTATCCCATCAGCCAGTTTCCTAGTTTCCTAGCATCTCAGCAACATTCTATGTCATGATATAAAGCTATCACAAAAACAGAACATTTGATTTGATTTAAATAGCACTTTTGGTATTACTGAATCGGCAAACAATGACTAAAATCAGTTCCAGCTCCACCAGTTCCAGCTCCACCTCACAAACAGTCCAGTATATTGTAATCAACCACAACAGACTTTAATTTTCTTATTAGTCCACAGGACTGCCATTGCAGAGATGTCAGCTGTGGGTTGCATCCCCAAACCTTGCACATCACGCGTCTGCCTTCCAGGTGAATTGGCTCTGGTATGTTGGCTGCCAGGAGCGAACCCTCTGCCAAGCCCCTGTCCCACTGAGAGGCCCAGAGGAGCTTCCTTTCGGACATCTCTGAGATGTGGACTCACTGGCTCCTTCAGGCTCCCTCTCTCAACACATGGAGCTGATTTTCAGAGACCAGCTGACTGCGCTTAACAGACTCTGGGTTGCTAACTGGACGCAGACACCAACTGGACAGGGAGATTTATCTTCAGTGTTTTCACACTCTCTAACCTTAATGCAAGCAAAGAGACTTGCTCAGAAAGGCACCATGCCTTGCCTAATGCTGAGAGAAAAAAGATCCAGCATGGGTAGGAAAGAACTATAAATTAATGGGGGATTTAAACAACAGCTGAAACTTAGCACAATCACAACTTTTGTCTTTACGTCATGTTCCTTTTTAGCCTCAGTATACTTCGAGCACTGGTAATTTTCCCAGGTGCTTTCATTGTGTTCAGAGTATTACCATATCTCAGGCTAGATTTAAATGTCTATAAACATGTCAATTCTAGTTCTTCTCGTTCAAGCTATGGACTGGTTGTAAAGCCCACCTGTAATACGTTTAGTATAGTAAGTTTTCCAAGAGATCAATAGTGGTGGAAGAGATGTTTTGCATTAATGCACTGATAGGTCAGGTCCAGTAGCTGGGGTGTGGCACCTGGCAGATACAAAAGCACCTTCAAATAGACTTATAAGTTGCCAAGGTGATTGCTGTCAACAGTGATTGATATGTGTTTCAACCAATCTGTGTCAGTTCTGCAGTATAACAAGCCACCAATCAGCACCTGTTATATAGCACTTCTCTTTGCACTGCAATGTGTGACACTTAACACAAACACTTGTGCAGTAGACCTTGATGAAGGTAGTATCTAAGAACGTTAAGGTGTGTTGTTTTAAGCAGGTAAAAAAAGATGTACATAGCTAGGCACTGTTCTGGAAAGGTAGAGTGACACTCTTGAGAACTACAAAGAAGTGTTGGTCTAGTCTGTCAGATTTACCAAAAACAGACCTACAAGTTTTTTTTTTTTGTTTTGTTTTTTTTTTACGTTGAGAAGCAAAACACAAAATGTAACTATATTTATGTAAACTTATTTATGTAAATTAAGAATTGGAAAACTCTCTGAAAAAGCTCTGCAAACATAAAAATAGAAGAAATACAAAATCCAGAAGTTGTACCTTCATACAACATGGAGACTATTTTGCCAAAACTGAAAAATGCACCTTAAATCCAGCTGGCCCAATGTGTCCCTGAACGTCCAATTAGTCTAATTAGGCCCATATGGATGTCGTTTATTTAGATCCTACCAAATGATGTGTCTCTCTGCTTCAGACTTTAACAAACATTGCATCACTATGCCCCATTCAGCATTAACATGTTCATCATAATGTCCATAACCAGCCAACACAAGGGGAATAACTGTAATCCTGTCCATACTGGTGCTGATCAAATATATTTAAAATCCAGGCTCACTTCATTAAATTCATTTGAGTTGTTTTCATTTCTGGAATTATCGTTTTCAACTATTTGTTTTCTTTGCATTAATATTTTTTAGATATTTTTTTTTCTTTGAAATAAAAACACTGCAGACTGAATACCATTCAGTCAAGAAGTTCCATCCACCCCACAACATGCTTATGGTCCCATTAATTAAAAAATAAGAACTATCAAAAACGATCAAAAAGGCTAAACATTTCTGAAAGTAAAGATGTTTTTAATGTCTTTACACCTATGCAATCTGTGAGACCTTCCACTGTATTTCGACTCTTTCTAACAGACAGGAAGCCCTGGCCATGATACTGAAATTAGCCTCTCTCGCTCGCATAGACTTGTTTGCAAAATGGTAAAGCCGATTTCTAACACAACCTGCTTTAAAAAATTTGCCTGGTAACATTTATTACTTGCACAACATTGGAATGTTATTGGCATTTGGAGCCTGACACCCTAGCCATGTTGGGTTTTTTTTTTTAAGGAACAAATGCAGTCTCTCTGTATTTAGACTATTGCATTATTGACTTGCATTTTTACCATATGCTCTGCTTGTTATGGCAAGTATTGACAAAACTACATCATTGCTTGATTCATTCACAACTGAAAATTGTGCGGAAACACTTGAGGACACATTTTCAAATAGGGTTCTGGTAAAGACATTAATGAATTCTAAATATGAAGCTGGGAGGCTGACCTCAGGCAACCCGTGTCTGAGGCTGCCAATCAGCACACATCTGTGTGGCATTTAAAGTACGCGACCACATTACCTGCTGCAACACCAGCCCTGTGAAGCTGCTACAATAACAGCTCAATATAATTTAAAGTAATTGATGTCAGTGTCTATTTTAATCACGGTTCATGATCAGACGTGAATAAGCCATCCAGCGTTAATTAGGGCAACGTAGTTAGCTGCTCATAATTGCCAACGACGTAAAGGAAGGCTTGTACACAGACAATATCTGATTCTGTGAATAAGGTGAGAGCAGATCACTATTCTGGACCTGTATGCTGTTTTGAATGTCCCTTTTGTTAAAATTTAGAGCAGAGGAATTATTCTTGATAGGTTTTAAGGGCAGCGCAAAAACTTAGAAATTCTTGAATTTCACCTCTGTTGGATTTAATAGCAGCCAAATTAGCTCTAGTTACACCTACATTAAAAAGCTTTTTAGATCTCAATCTAAAGAATTTTTAATTTAGCCTCAATATTATCTCAATGCATTTCATTTAATTTACACTAGAAATTCATATGAATAAACTATTATTATTCAGGGATTTTGAGTCATGAAAGCATGTTAGATATAAGTATGAAAACGATACAGGGTACTCCTCTAAAGACCTGGGGGCATATTTACTTATTATAAATGAGGCAAAAACTTAACTGAACAGATTAGGTAGACATGCAACCTGTCCTGCCACTATTCTAAAGCAAAAGTTAATCAAAACAATTCTCTGAGCTGATGTCTTGTATATTAAGGACACCATAATACAAAAATTACTTAAGGACTGATCTGTACAGAAAAAGACTGTACACTTCAACATGTTTATTGTAACCATATAAACAGATACCTGCAAAACTACCAAACATACTTTGCTGTAGAATTATCTAAGTTTACACATAATAGTAGAAGCCAAGAAGAAATTAGACTGTAGACAGTTGAACACCATGACTTTCTACACCAACAAAAATCAGATAACTATCGACTTTACATCAAAAACAAACATGATGATGATTATTAATTTTTAATGTATTATTATACAAATTAAGAAGTGTTCACTTGGGGGAAAATGTTATGCTAAATGAAAGTTAACCGTAATGTAATTCTAAACACAGTATTCAGTACGACAGAAATCTGTGACAGTATTCTCACACAGGGCACAGTGACGAAAGTAGAGATGTGTGCGATCAAAAGCAGAGCTGTGACAGTGTTCATTCTTATGTAGAGACAACACACACACACACACACACACACACACACACACAAACATTAGAGGCATATAGAACATAGAATCCTTCAACAAATCACCTTGTGCAAACATCCAACGCCTGGTCTGCTAGTGGCTCAGTTCTGCTGTCCTGGCTTTTGGGCGCACGGCGCATCATGCATGCGAGGAACTAGTATCAGACCAGTATGGCACGCAGCGTGTGGCACGCTGGAACAGATTCATTTGTGTTACAAACAGGACACTTGGTGCAAACGGCTGACTGGGGATGCGAGAGCCAGAAACCCACACGCTAGCCCTGAGAGCGGCACTTGAGGACGTGAGAAAGCTGTTGGCAGGAAGCTGTATCAGACATCAGAGCCATCCCCAGTGAACACCCTGACTCAACAGACAAAAATTCAAGGGAAGTAGAGAGGGTCCATTGCATTCACGATTCACATGAGGTCATCAGTTACTTCTTATCAATATAAAATAAACTAACCACTCCAGACATAGAAGAAATACCCACTTTTAGATAACCCATAGTTTTCTGGCAGAAACAAAATGGCAGTCTGACAAAAAGGGGAGGGGATTACTAGGGCTGGACAAAAAACACTGGTCTGAATATATCAGTATATGATTTACACAGAACAACCACTTTAAAGCTGATCAGCATTATTGATAAACCTCAATATTTACATAACCAATCAAATTTTCGTGATGGTAATCAGAAAACAGCATTAAAAAACGTTCTGTACTGGAGGCCAGTCCTTCAGAGGGCACTCACATAAATTTGCAGGTTGACATCCTGTACAAGGTAAAAACAAAAACTCACCTGGACAGCATATGTGACTAAACCAAAAAATCCATGGAAGACACTCAGAAACACAGGAAAAATATCGAGGCTACCCCATACACTGAACCCAGGCCCAACAGGTTCGCAGCGATAGCACTGCGTACAAAGCAGCCGCTGTGAATATTTTAAGACCATACAAGATGAAAATACGAACAGTTGTATGCTAATCAGCCAAAAAAAAAAACTACTGCAATTCAAGGACTTAACAAAGCATATCCATAACTTAGCCCAGAAAAATCTGGGCTGAAAGCAAATAGGTTCTCTGCAAACACTGACAGCTTTGACAAGTTTAAAAATCCAAAGCAAATTTGTTGGAAATGAAATGCAGACACTAATAGACCGTCACTTTGTGCTTGATTTTGGTGTGTATTCAATACGACATTTAAAGTACAGTTTGGAAGCTCGTCTGTCACTTGCAAATGTATCCAGCAGGTTGCAAAAAGTGGGATAAGAAGATGCAAGTAAAATTGTTGAGACTGGTGCAATTCCCACTGGATCCCTTCAGTTACCAAGGAGCTGAAATTGCATTGAATCTAATATGAGATTTATGCATATTTCAATTGGCGGTATTGATATTAGGAATAAACTGTAAACTAGTCGACATATTAGACATACATTGAACTTGATCCTGTAGCTAGATTCTTCCGGTCTTCCATTATGGGTCACATACACTGGGAAAAAGCTTGCTATACCCAGTATAAATATTGCATTATTTATAAGGCCAAAGAAGTAGCCTTTAAGATTTTATATCATATCATATATATCCAGAGAAAGTAGTACTCGAAAGATTTAAGATGAACATAGATTAATTTGCAGAAGACACAAGAGTATACAAGGAATCAATTTCTCATTTGTTTTTTACTGTGTAAATTGTATCATATTCTGGGCAGACATGCCAAGTTTTATTACAAGTAACTGTACAACTAATGTACAGATTGGTATGTTTGATGTAATGCTGTTCCTAATGGACAACACAATGAATATGAATATCTCTTACATCACTGATCTGATGATTATCCTTGGGAAATTCCACATCCACAAATCAGAATGGACTGACTCCAAACCCTGCTTTCATCAGTTGTTGAACTTAAGCAATATGGCACCACAATTACAAACATGAAGACAGAGATGTTAAAAGACCTTCAGCATTTTGAATATAACCTAATTTAAACTGGACCTCATTGGACTTCACCACCCCCTGGCCTATACTGAACATTGTCATTTTCCTCTGTGTGTGTGTGTGTGTGTGTGTGTGTGTGTGTGTGTGTGT
>JABJVR010039231.1:0-32282 GCA_025773905.1 Chitala chitala
ATATATATATATATATATATATATATACATATATATATATATATATACACATATGAGAGAGAGAGAGAGAGAGAGAGAGAGAGAGAGAGAGATTGAGAGCACTCGCTAGGGCAAATTCCTCGAAAAGTATTTGTACAATAAACTGTTCTAATTCTCCTTCTGACATACTGGTAGTGCTGTTCTTACTGTGGTAGTTGCAGTTCATACCTGCCATATAGCATGTTTCAATACTATAGCTAACACCTTCCATTACATTAATACAAAATATAATACAATTACAGTTCCCTCTTATAAAATACCATATGTCGGGAATGGAATTGGCCTCATGTGATACTGCAGTGTCATGCAGTGCAAAGGACACACAAAAAGAACAGGCTTTCATCAGCTCTAATAAACCCCAGAAGTCCTACGGGATATTTGGGTTGCATTTCGACCGAGGGTGGTAACGTTTTGTCTAAAAAAACGTATTAATAAAGCGGTTAAGAGCTGAGATTGAGCGTAAACTGCAGGTCTCAAGTTGTGGCACCAAAGCATGGGGTAACAGCATCCAAGCTGAAAGGTCAATGGTTACTGTGTGAAAAACGAGGATGTACCAGAGAGCTGTGTATGACAGAATCATAATCTGGAACATGCTGCAGAGTCAGTATTATTCAGTAATACTCAAATGTGCCCCTATAGCACCCAGGGATAAAAATAACCAGACAGGGACATAAAGGGTCAGGGTGACTCATTTATTTATGGGCTCCCAATGAATAATAGCAATATACTTGGATTCACAATATTACTCAAGCTGTGTCTGTAAGTGTATTTACATTGATGAAAGTTACAAAAGAGGAGAGTTTACTGCACATTTCCGTGGTATCTAGAAGACGTATACTTTAGGTATCAACCCAATATTACATATAATTCTCATTTTACAGTTATGTGTTTTGGCTTAACCAAGCAGAATCTCAGCTCGTCCTGGCTCTGGAGTCCCTGAGGTCTCCTAAGGGATTCACTTTGACCTCATTCTGACCCTGAACTATAAATTCTGCCCTGGAAGGAAAACCACATAATATCTATTCTAGCCGGCAAGCAATTTCATTCTGTACCAACCCTTGTAGCTCCTTTTAATTTCCTGCTAAATTAATTTGTTTTCCAAACCAGCTGCCAGTTATATATTTAAACAGGGCCACTGTGAAAAATCATACAAAATGCAATATAGCATTACACAGTGGGCTCTATGCCTAAATATCTGTGTGTTTCAATGTACCAGGGTTTCACACTCCAGGCAAATAGGCTTTCAATCAAACTTAAGTAATCTCTCTTGTTTCTTTAGACCTTTATCTTTGCCATATTAATGTGGCAGTAACTCTCAGTCAAATCCTTTTTTTTTACACAGTCTTACTTGTTATAGCTCATAGTACAAATGAAAGCCACAGCACAGGACAGGGTAGCAGGGAAGTCTGGTATTCTTGTATGATAAGCATCTGTAAAACATGCAGATACCAAATAATTATGTTGAATTAGGGAAGACAGTGGCATGTGGAGTCTCCCAGTTTGCTGCTGGTGAAATGTCTCTGCATAAAATGTGCGTGAGCTTTAGCAGAAGCCTGTATTGGGTTTGCCTGAGACACTAATCCCCTGTCACACTGCTGAGACAGTCCAAAGCGTGACACTGGCAGAGCGGGACGTGTGAAGCACACGGCTTGTGGATAATAAGACCTGCACAGCTGGGACAGGGACGCATTCAACGTTTTCCTGCTTTTCTGGCTCAGATTTATTTTGCACAAACAAATGTCTAGCAAATATATGTGCAGTATTTCTCCTTTAAAACCTCAGCCCTTTTACATTCATCTCCATCCAACACAAACTAATATACACAAGACATCTCAAGGCGCTAAGCATTTTATATAACACATTTAACACAGAAAATATTATTTAAAAAAGACTATATAAGTCAGCATGTGTTCAAACCAAAGTAGTTTTGTGTTACTTTGTCATTGTGAGGGTGTAGAAGTTTGACATACATGTCTTCAATTTCTAACAACTGAATAAGGCAATCATTTTATACCTTGAATATGTATTATGCTGCTGGTATCACCAAACATTACAAAAGTATCAATAACATTAAAAGCGTTTATCCAATTGTGTACATGAAGCGCTGTAGCAGATCCATATTCAGATCCCACATTCAAGAAAACATCTTGATATAAATGTGTATTTAAAAAGCATCTTGACTGAGATGGCAGCCATAGTAGTGATTGCTTCAGGTTGGAGTCCTGGGCTTTTTTCCCCGCCTGACAAAACCATGTAAGCGTATCTCCTTTCAAGAGCACATACCTGTTTAAACTTGCTACACCTTAACTGCACAAAAGCATTTTAATCATCCCCCACACTGATCTTTTCACACGCTGCTAAGTGGCTGATTCAAAAGTCAAAAGTCATGTGTGATCAGAAAGGCTTCCCAAACGTTACCACAGCAGCGTCTTGACCAGATGACAGTGGCATGGTGTACCTCAGACATTCGTACTATGACTATTTGTTATGTTTTTCATGCTTTTAAGCGAATTAAATTTAGGAAAACACAACCTAAAGTAATGAAAATACATTTTTTGCGGTGCTTTAGTTGGTAAATCCGATGCCGTGGCACCCTAGTGCACGTAGTGGATGAAACACCCTTGAAGATCAATATTCCACATGAGTTGACTGAATGACATCAATATTGCTTATATATCGATCAAATGACCTTGTGGCTGATTTAACACCATTAAATGGCCTTTAGTTTGATAACATTTATCTTGTCTTTTTGTTTTTTGTTTTTCCTGTTTATGAAGCTTACATGGGATCACCACTCTCTGCTGGTCCACACTGTGCTTTTGTATCGATTATCTCAGGTGACCCTCATGGTCATGTGCTCTTTCTGCTTCATGTATTTTCATTTTGTTTCCATGGTTTAGTTAAATGCCCCCCCCCCCCTTCCCCTGTTTTTCCTTCTGAGCCCAGATTGAGGCCATCTGGTCCAGAGCTAGCAGATCATCCACTGTATACAGACATCTGCTTTCCGCTTAGCATTTAGTCGGTTTTAACCCCCCCTCTCTCTCTATCCCATCCAGCAGCTGGATCACCTGATCCTCCTTCATTCATATTAAAAACATTTTTACATTGTATAAAATGCAGATGTGAGTCCCTTGCAGGGCAGCTACATATACCTGTGATACAGGGTAAACCAAGAGACATAGGTTTACCTCAACTACATGTTTTGAACTGTAACAAGAAAATGGAGGTGAACCCAGGCAAACATGAATAAAACATGCATATTCTTTGAAGTTAAATAAACAGCACTAGTGGAGTGAAGAGACAACATTACAAGGGGTCGGGAAAAAATAGAAACACTCAAGAACAAAGATGCACCTGCAGTACATACAAAACTATCTGGCCCCTTTAAATCTCAGTCATTTTTTCATGCTAATTTCAAAATTGACATATCAAAGCACTAAGTTAATGCTAGGTTTAAAGCTGACAAATATGGGTAATTGGCACTCAGGCTAATATAACATCACATTTGTGCCTGTGTCTATTATTGTGACTTTAGTTACTTTGAAGTTAAAATGTTTTCTTCATGTGGTATCTCAATTACTTTGTCCATAAATACGACTATAAAACATATTCATAAAGGTATGCAAATAATGATAAATTGATTGCCATATCCCGAAAGACAATGACATGATTGATAAAAACTGACTACAACACACAAAGAGGATGAGTAAAGATACGAGGGGGAAAAGTAGAGGACCTGGGAGCACAGGCCTAGCTATATTCTGAAAAAAAGCAAAAAAAAAACAAGAGTTCCTTCCTACTTCTTTTGTAGATTACATATAGCGGTTATTAATGTGTTTTCTTGTTTAGCAAGCAGGGGATCTCACCACCAGCCCAGCAAACCTTTTAGTTTGTTGATTTGAAAAGCTGATAACACTATTAAAATGAAAGCGACCTTCTCATTTAACACCCACTGTACGTCTTATGTACGGTTATTGGTGACTTCAGATTGCATTACATAGTATTGTGTGTGTGCGTGTGTGTGTGTGTGTGTGTGTGTGTGTGTGTGTGCACATGCACTTTACAAACAGTTTGTTAAAATATCAACAAAAAGGAGGCATCAGCCTCACCTTTGTACTCAAGAAAATAAAGCATTAATTAGTTAATTTAAATGTGTGAAACACAAAAGTATAAAAAATATTAGAGACATTTACTTACACTTAAAGTGTTGCTCGAAAATATGTAAACCCGTTGTGTAATTGTAGACTCCCTTAGCTTTACCACAAAATTGTGATTTAATCAGGCTCTTCCACGTGACAGGTGTCCCATCACTTTATCGGAAACTATTTAGTGCAAAAATTGAATGAAAAAGGAATTTGCACAAGTGCAAAAATCAGTAAATCTTACGTTTCATTAGTTAAACCAAGTAATTGAAAAACATTAAGTAATTCTTGTCTATAATGACACTATTTCAAAATTTTTCCAAGATCCGCTAGACAAATAACTGCAGTAAATGCCAAGCCAAATATAACAGTTACAGAGTGTCAGAGCTGAGAGGTCTTGGATAACTGTTTATCTCAGATGTCTGTGAATGCTTCAACAATAAGGAGACTGAAATAAAATGCCTTTCGTGGGAGGGCTGTCAGCAAAAAGGCTCTGCTGTTGAAAAAGAACTACCTGTTTTTGCTTTGCCACTGTCACACCCCCATGCAGGTAGGCCTCTCCTCCATCTCCAAGATGTGATTGCATCCACTTGTGCCTTGTTAATCTGTTACTTAAACCTCTTCAAGGCGTCACTCCAATGTGAAGTATTATCACTGTTGCATGGCAAATATGGAGCACTGATTTCTCCCTGGGTCTTCTCTTTATGACTCTATACTTCACCCCTTCTCCCGAACCCCCTGCTGTCAAGGTCTTCATTTTGGACAGACCTCCCTGGACTTTAGATCCGTTGCTTCAATTATTGTTTTAGAGTATTAGACTGCAGACTGTGTTACTGAGCCAGTTGCTAATAAATGGCATCAGTCTGCAAGTGGGTAGAAAGATTACTTTGCGAATCCTGTGAACACTGCTGATATCCTCTATGGCTGAGATTGTAGCAAGTGCCATCTGGTAAACACTTAATTTGGGTGTGGTGTAGCAATTATTTACAGGAGTTAAATGCTTCTCTTGGGAATAGTGCTCATGAGATCTGCCAAAAACATCATAACCATGGATCTCAAACATAATGGAGAGTTCTGCTTCTTGGAAGAGCTGAGCAGTTAGCAAAATTGGATTGTACAGTTTCTCCAAGTGAGAACGCTCGTTTATCAGGAACATGTATGCCATTGCTGTAAAAGCAAAATGTTTTTTATTTTAATTGACGATGCCCATAAAACCCAGATCAAATCGATAGAAATAAAGAAGTTCGCATTTGTCATGCCCTACAACATTATTGAAGATGTTTATTGTGGTTGCTGCTGTCACCGCCCATGGGAATGTGGTTTTGCCATTGACACTCAGTAAAGTATATTTTAATTGTTTTATGGTGATATTATGCATGTTTTTGTTTTGCAGCATAAATTTGGCTAAGCAATACTGACCATTTCTTTCAGTCCTGCATTTTTTATGCACTTCAATTCTGTGAAGCCACAGTGGTTGATGACACATGGCCTTCATTGGCTGCTGACTATTCTGGGATGGGCTCCAGGCTTCCCCATGACCCTTAACTGGATGAAGTGGTATAGAAGATGACTGACTGACTGACTGGCTGGTCACATATGGATATACCAGCCTCCATTCGTTAGTTAATGTGTTTTTGTGAGCACTTTTTTGCTCTGTCACCCTGACCTATAATGTTTGGCAAATATGACATAGGAGTAACAAATACAGTGGAACCTTGGATTGCGAGTAATTTGGTTTACGAGTGCTTTGCAAGACGAGCAAAAAATTTTAATAAAGTTTAATTTGGTTAACAAGTGATGTCTTGCAAGACAAGCGTTTTCATATCAAGTATGATGTGTTTTTTATATCATATCATACTTCAAATGAGATTAGGGAGGTGTGCAAAATGTGGGAAACAGTACAACAGTTTGTAGAAAAGCACCACCCGAATAAGGCTGTAGCAGCGCGAACGACGAATCTGTTTAACGACAATACAGTCAATGTCACATTTCCGCGAAATCCTCAAACAGAGGCAAAAGCCAGTGTCATCCCAGCAAACACAAAACGTTCAAATAACGTTAGCCAAATGTTCCTAAACTTCCCTAAACATTTAGCTAACGTTATTTGAACGTTTTGTGTTTGCTGGGATTGGACAGGTTTATGTTAAATACGAATGAAAGGAAAGACATTCCAGTGAGTCAAAAGATGACAGTAAATCCAAAAAGTGTAGATTAAGTGAAACCGGTAGTGTTAGTGAAAGTCGTTAAAGAGACAGAACTCCCGAGATTTCAAATGTTCTCGTGGAAGGAGATTCTCCTTCCAAGTAATAACCCTCCCCCTCCTCTCCTTCCTCTCGTCTCCCTCACGCCAGCCACGACTCTTTTCAAAGGTAAAATGCCGGTTAACTTGTTTTATTTTTTACTTTAAAACCGTGTATTAATCATTGTTATTTGTTTGCGATATTAGGGACAATAATTTGTACAAAAAAATACCATTACAAACGATTTTTATATGAACATTTTTGGACGTGTGATGAACAGATCATCGTTTTGGTTTACGAGCACTGTCGCGGAATGAATTATGCTCGCAATCCAAGGTTCCACTGTACTGATTTTTCTAATTAGCCTCTGAAAGGGGACTTTTTAAATTATGTGTTATACATCATTTATGAAAAGGCTTTAGACTTTACCACACATGGCTATTAATTGATTTTACATGCAGTTTTTTTTTTTGTAATCAAATTATTATTATTATTATTAATTATTGATTAGTTATTAAAGATGTAGATTCAAGACCTAAAATATGGATTTTTTTATAAAGTAGAAAGAAATAAATGAAATTTCAATTCTGTATTTTTTACAAAATAAACATCCCATACTGATCTCTTATCCCTTGAGCACCGAGACCTCCAATTAGCTTGTTGTTCCTGAAGTACACGTTTCTATATCGCTGTCTTCCAGGATGTTAATGTGCTGCTTTTTCTATTAATCTCCCCGTTTGTCTCTCATTCTTTGGCCCACTTCTTTAAATTGAGGTTGATTCCTTCAGAACAGCTTGTCATCTTCCTGAAGGGTGTCCCTTGGGTGTTTTATCATTCTTCTTTCCTTTATATTGTTGTCATTCATCCCCTTTCTGGAGATAAAGCACACGCAGCTTTCTCATCATCTTCTGCCTTCCTCCTGCACTGCGTTTTGTGTGTATTTCTGCCACTTTATTGTGGCCTCATGATTCCTACTACCATTTAATGCCACCTTTAAAATAGTTATATATATTTCAATGTTATATATTATGAATGTGAAACTTTAATAATAAAAATAACTAAGGTAATTACTTTTTTAGCTGCACATGGAACCCACTGTGAAAAATGCATCTGTACACATGGGGGGGGGGGGGGGTCACTAAAATGAATAAGCTTGAATTGAGTAGGAGGAGATGGAGAGGTAGTAGAAAGCAGAACCACAAATACTACATTAATACTATTACTCATTTTCCCCATTTATTATCTTGTACTTAAAACTTTCATGTTTTGAAAAAGTTTTAATTGTTTGTACTTTTGTGGCATTATGTAACTGTCTTGTTATGATGATTTAGTAACTCAGTCGTACAGAAAAGTTATTTTAATTACAACTTAATGTTTTTCAATTATGGTTTAATGATATATGGTCTACTGGATAAGTCAAAAAGTAACTCAGAATAAAATGTGTAATAAAGGAGAATTTCAGAGATGAAACAGCAGCTCTTGTGATGAAAGCCGAAGTAAACAGAGGCGGCACATGTCAGGAAGTAACAACGATAAGCAACTCAAATATTAAACATCCCTCAGCCATCCTTTGACATCTTACTGAAATCTGATCTGGTGCGATCATGTCTTACAAGCTCAGAACATTTTAATAAGGAAAATTTGAGAACAGTTCAATAGAGTAACAAAGACGTGGCATAAAAAGATGTGAGCGAGAACTTTGTGTGTTCTGTGTTTTAATCTATGTTATATAGCCATTTTAAAATAAAGGATTTTAACAAGAAAGGTTTTTCCCAACAGCTTGCCAAAAGAAGCATGCATAAAAAAAATAAATAACATTAAAAAAATCTCAATTTCAAATTTCATTTTCAAATTTACCAAATGATTTGATGCTGTGAGCTACAAAAATGTGAATTTTAAAATGAAAATAAATAAATATAATGCAAAAATTATATCTTGTAGATCGTTTCATGCTTATGACCGGTATGGACACTGAGTTGGAAACCACACTTCAGTGATGCTGGTCCTCGAAGGTTTGTGCCCACAGAAAGGTTGATGTAGAAGGCTGTATGTGCAGCCCAGAATCATTCAGACACATGGATCCTTTTCCTGGACACCGTCACCAGCCAAATGTCAGGGCACTGCTAGTGGTCTGTGAACCCAGGGCCAGATGGCCTCCAGCGTGAGAGAATAGAGAGCAGAAGGAATGACTAAGTATTCATCGATAAAACAGTTTGACATGGACGTGGAATGGCATATGTGACATGGAAAATCTCTGATCTAAAACTCTATGAAATCATAAAAATAGGAGAGATAGAAAATATACACAAGAGATGAATAAAGCGAATAATTGAGTCAACAGCAATCATATCAAATAGCGTATGAAGGTAGCAGTACTGCTTGCACAGATTACAACAGCAGTATGGAGAGAATGTTTCCTCCACTCTACCAAAATACATGGAACTAGTGTGGTCTTTGTTAACTGTATGAGCAGATACTCCATACATGGTTCTTACTATAATTTTGTAGAGTAAGAAGATATTAAGCACCCTTTGAAAAAATGTAGTGTAGACATGTTTTGTGGTGATTAAATGGTGAGAAGATATATTAGATATTTTATATTCAGTTTTAAGGTTGAGAGGAAGCTAACAGAGGTAAGCATATTTTGCTTTCAGTAAGAACTGCTGCAGCTGTGTTCTTTTAATTTGTAAAAAAAAAAAAAAAACAACAGTTAAATGAGGAAAGCAGCATAATTTATATTTTTGGCTATGCTCTGCAAATGAATGAAAGACACTGGATAGCTGATAGAACATGGTTTGATATTAGGATATTAGAGAAAAGAATGCTGCTTTATGTATCATACAGTCTAATAGTGAATGACATGGACTAATACCCTAGATGTAGCTGCCTCAAATGCAAAACACTTCCGTTATGTCAAACACGTCTATCCTTGAATTAAACTAACAAGGTGCTTGGCTGTTTGGTTGTGACAAAGCTGCTTTGCAAATGGATTTAACAAGAGTGTACATACTTAAAATCTGACAGCCTTTGTCATACAGACTTGGTATACTGTTCAGAAGTTAAATGTGTTTTAATTTTATCTTTAACATTGTAATCTTTCATGTTAAATATCACACACATATTTGTTTGTGTGTTGTTTCTCCTGTAGTAACTGTGTACTCTAAAGCTTTCAGCCATGTGGCTTTATGGAATAACTACAGGGAATCGTCTCATTCTCAGATGACCAAACACATTAAGTGGCTTCATCTGCACAAAACTGAAGAATAAAATTAATCAGCTACAGCTTATTCCAGGTTTGCACTGAGATTTGGTCATTTCCTGATTTTGTTAAACTGGGCAAACAGTGTGATTTCTTAAAATAATATGCATGTGCTGACATTGAGTGAACTGTTTGCTCGTCTGATGAAGTCTCACACCGTATATGTTCAGAATGAGTGAATTGCCACATGTCTGTGTGGTCACACTGTATGTTCAAAATCAAGCCAGGCAGACCGTTGCTTGCAGTACCAACAATGCTCTGGGTTTTTGTATCATTTTAGTTTGAGATGTCCATGCTATGATGACAAGGAGATATCATAAAGGTAAAGGATTTGTTGCCAGGGCTCAGTTAACCAAACTTCCTGTGTTTAAGACGACACAGATTGTTCTTACTGCACCATATTTAATGTTTTTATTTTCGTTTATGCATGGTATAACATAGCTGAGCAATGTATTTTGGGAAAAATGGTGCAGTAGCTCAAGAAATAATTCACAACAGCACTCTTTCTGTTAACTAAAATTACTGATACATCAGAAATGTGTAGAACCATCCAGTCATTAAATTGCAGCATGTTCTGGCAATTAATCAGTGAATGTAACTCATATACTTGCAAGATATGAAAACTGTTTAAGCAAAAATTCAGCCCAACATCCATGTAACAGAAATTTGGCAATAAATCAGGTCAAAATTGCACAGTGTTTGCCTGGCTTTACATGTCAACTGTTGGTTTCTCTCTTCACAAAGTGCTCTTACTAGACATGTGCTAGACATGTTTCACCGTCAGTTTTGAGTTTTGATTATGTGTTAATGTTCAGTTTGGTACTCTTTTGCCCTATACACTGATTCTACTGTTGGGTTTAATGACAAGGTCTTTGATGTTGTTAAAGTAGACTATGAACTATTATTCCTTATCAACACCTGGAGGGTGTTTAATACTCAACAGTGGGGGAGGGCGGCAGTGGCTATAAGCAAAAAATCCACTGTTTGTGCCAGGGAGATAACCTCATAAGATGACCATAACATTCTTTCTCATGATCTGAATCTATTACAAACATATATTTTAGACTAGCTTGCTATTAGAGCACTTTGTGTTTGTTAGTGTTCAACAGGAACCATTTCACTAGCAATTTTAGTAGGACCTTTAGTGAACCTTATGAACACTTCATACACTTTAGGTGTGGTACCAACTCATTTAAGATCGTGGTTGTTACACCACTGCTTAAAAAACCTAATCTGGATTCAGAAGTATTTAGTAATTATAGACCTATTTCAAATGTGCCTTTTCTCTCCAAGATTATGGAAAAAATAGTTGCAAAATAGTTGCAAGTTCACTTGGAAGCTAACAGTTTGTTGGGTTTTAGTGACAGCTCTCATTCGATTAAATCTTAGTGTAACCTTTGATACCATTGATCATTCTATTCTGATAAACTGGCTTCAAACTGTTTGGGGCCTTAACAGTATTAAGTATTCTGGTTTTCTTCTTATCTCACAAACCTTTACTATTATGTTTAAATGTCTAACGACAGCACTCCTTCACCCATGTCACCACTTGGAGTGCCACAGGGATCTGTGCTGGGCCCATTACACCTTTACATTTACATGCTACCCTTAGGTAATATTATATATAAGTATAATATCAACTGTCATACCTATGCTAATGGTTCTCAGTTATAACTTGTGGTTAAATGTAAACAAATAATGCAAACGCCTTAGTTAAATGTTTTAAAGACATTGCAAGGTGGATGAACACAAACTGCTTAACACAGCTAACACTGAGATCTTGTTGGTTGGGGGTAATGATCTTGCTAGGAGTGTTTGCATTTCAGCCCTCAATGATGCTGAGCTCTCTTTTTTTATAAGTAACACAGTGTATAATTCAAGTGTCATTTTAGACTCAAAACTCTCCCTTGGTTCTACTGTCAATGTACTTTCACAGGTATACTTCCTGTATCTGAGAAATATTGTTAGGCTGCACTATTTTCTTACTGCAGAAGATACTGAGCAAATGCATTCTTGTGCTTTTGTTTACAGTTACATTACTGTAAGGCCTTACTCTCTGGAAGTACAAGCTACAAACTAAACATTGTACAAAATGCAGCAAACAGAATTATCACTGGAAGCAGAAAGTAAGCCCATATAAGTCCAATACTATCCTCACCAACTGGTTTTCTGTTAAGTACAGAACCAATTTCAAAGTTCTGTTGTTAACATGTAAGGCACTGAAAGGGAAAGCACCATTAAATCTAACGAAGTTGATTAATACATATACTCCAAATCGTTCCCTATGATCCCAGAATGCAGAACTCCTTTCCATTCCACACAAACCTAAAAGTATTGGTGCTAGAGCTACAGAGTTACAGAGCCCCTAGTCTATGGAATAGTTGCCTGGACACGTATGGGATGCAGAATCGGTCTCAGTCTTTAAATCCTGACAGAATGCCTACTTTTTTGATTTAGCCTCCCCACAACAGTCTCCATAGCTCACAGTAATTACTTCTGCTGGCACATGCTGTACATGCCAATACAACTGTAACAGTTTGCTAAGGGGCTGCTGGCGTTCGTATTATTTGCTATCCCCTCTCTAAACTCTCTAAACTCTCCAAATCAGTCTCAGTCTTTAAATTCTGACTGAAGACCTACTTTTTTAATTTAGCCTTCCCACAACAGTCTCCATAGCTCACTATAATTAATGCTGCTGACGCATGCTGTACATGCCAATATAACTGTGATATTTTGCTATGGGATTATCAGTGTTTGTATTATTATTTACTAACCCTCTCTGCAATCTTTCTTTGTGCATGTTTGTACCTGGTGCCCACCTGGGTACCATCTGAGCGGGATCCCTTGTAAGAGCTGCTGGCTCCTAGTGTACCCCCTCGGATGAGGCCTTCACTCAAGGGACGAGCCTGCTGAGAGTTACTGCAACACCTGGAGCCAAGAAGGACTATATAGTGCTATTTACAATCATAGTCTGAATAAGTACCTGTTTATCCTGTAATGTTAGCATGCCCAGGAGGGGCTGTGCAGCCAGTTAACTTTAGGCTCTCACTGGTTTTTTTCTTCACACTGTGGAGTTTTTGATTCCTCTCCTCTGCTGTTGTCTGGCTTTATCTGTAGCTTTAACTTCAATCATTCACTTGCTGTTATTTCTGTAAGAGTGGCAATTTCTTCTGTAAAGCATTTTGAGACACGTCGTTGTAAAAGGCGCTATCTAAAAATAAATTGAATTGCATTGAATTAGAGTACCTCAAGTTAGTTTATGACTGCTGTTGAGTCTGTAAATAAAACGTGTGCATCTCTAAATAAAATCTGTATTTCTTACCTTATCTTATTTTATGTCTTATGGTTTCAGCTTACTACCGACTTGCTGTGCATCTGTGTGACTCTCGTCCATGCTGGAGTGTGTCAGTGTGTGCTATGCTTGTCAGCTGAACATAAGCGAGATCAGTTAATACCACTGAGCCTGTGACCCCTCAGAGCCAGTGACTGCTGTAATGTTAGGATGGACAGGGACACCTCTGCACTCATACATTCTAATATTATATGTCTATTTCTGACTAGCACAACCCTAATATGATATGCCTACAGGGGTGGGGCAGTCAGTTGCCCTTGGACCCCAAAAGGTTTGAGTCTCTTGGATCTAACGACAGCAGTTTTTCCACTTCTCTTTTGGTTATTTATTTTGAACAGTGTAGTATTACTTTTATTTGTGGCAAAACTGAGAAGCTCTGTACAAACCTGCTTGGTGTCAGATGAGAAGCATTTATACTGTTTCTCATCTCATTCCTCAAATTAGTTATTGTACAGTATTCATGATCACATAAACCTGTAACAGAAAGCAGCACAGGAGAAGTAGTCTATGAGTAGTATACACATGGCAGTCACACCAGCTGAATGAATTATAGTTTATCACTATGTCACATGACATCGGAAAGTGCCTTATGGTAAGTTCACTTGAGAAAAGAGGGAATCTAGAACTATCACACTGTCTGAAAAATGAATAATGCCAGCTGTAGAGATAACCATGTTGTCCCAGTTACAAATGATGCTTTTGCTTATTGGTTTTTAGCTACAACTGCAGTATTTGACAAAATTCAGAACACTGTCATCTGTTCCATGGCACGGAACAATAATGGAGTCAAAATGGAACTTCCTGTTTATTTAGCTATTTAAAATTTAGTTCTAAGAGGACCAGAATCTGATTTACTATTAAAATGAAAACTAGAATTTATAAGAAAAAACGAAAGAAAAGGCTGCGCAATGACTTACTGAGTAGTGTTACTGCCTTTTATGGAAATGTGTGTGCGTGTGTGTGTGTGTGTTTTAATAATAGTTTTTGTTTGAATGAGTTTTCTTTTAGCATCTCAAAGACATGCAACTTACAGGGAAACTGTAAACTTCAAATTAATTGAACCAGTTGAATGAAAAGTAAATAAATGTATGGACATAATATTTCATAATTTTTAACCAAAATATATAGATAAGTCTACTTTTTTAGTATTGAAAAAGAAATGCAGTAAATAAATAATTGTTCTGTTCATTAGTGCTTTAATACATTTTGCTTTATTGTAAGCAAATGAGTATTTTTCCATCTCTGTGTTCATCAACATCTGTACTCAACTGGAGTTTATTAGTGTTGCTGCTATTTTTAAAACAATCATTTTACATATTAACAGTATCTCACAATGCAGAGCAGGGCCATATAGTCAGTGTTTCTTCGCTATTATCTACAATAATTCCAGATAGGATACATTTTAAATAATGTCAGTGTGTTTGTGCATGTCTTCAGTATGTGTGCTTAGTGGTAGGTGGTGATTTCATAATAATTTATTGCGACCACTTGCACTTGAATTCATGATAAATGTTTGACAGTAATCAGAAGCATCACAATACAGTTTACATTATTATTATAACTATAGAACAAAATGGCAGGTGCCTACCACACAGTCTGTGTGTGTTTGGAGGCTACAACAGAACTGCAAAAACTGCTGTATGTGAAACAAAGCAATTTCAGCCTATATAAAATCTGTCGGCATAGCTCACATCTTTGTAAAATATTAGCGAATCTCAGTTTAATGACTGGATCTTGAACTAAAACTTAATTGATATGATAAAACGTTTTTCTATATACCATCAGACTGCTAAAATATTGTACTTGTGTCACACTGATGTAACAGCACACATTTCATTCACTGAAAACAATGTCTGTTGGATGAACATTAAAAATGTATCTAGAACATAATTCCACAGGAAAATTATGTTTCTTAAAATGATTGATTTATATATAATTGGTTTTACTTTCATTGTGTGGAAATAGTTTAAATTTGCAAAAACTGGTCTCCTGTAAGTTGCAAAGATACTGTCCATACAACATGCCGGAACACAACCATTCTTTTTAGCCATGTGAAACAAAAGCACCCCAAACAGCACACAGAATGTCTGATTATGCGTATATGTATGAGCAAATCCTCCTCACCCACAATGTCTTCTGCATTTTGAGATAGCAAAACTGCAGCAAAAAGTTCTTACTTACCAAGTTAGTAATAATGTAAAACACTTTTGTTATAATAAGTCTGTCTCTTTTGTATGTATTTTACAAAAATAACTTATTATAATGGTACAAGCCGTGTTTCTTGTAAGAATAGTATTTCTGGATACATGATAAACATTACTATATATGTGCCAGTTTGGTTGGTTTGTAAATTATATATACACTATATTGCCAAAAGTATTGGGACACCTCTCCAGATGATTGGATTCAGGTGTTCCAATCGCCTTCATGGCAACAGGTGTATAAAATCAGGCACCTAGGCAGGCAGACTACTTCTACAAACATTTGTGATTGAAAGGATCTCAGGAGCTCAGTGAATTCAAGTGTGGTCTCATGATAGGTTGCCACCTGTGCAATCTGTGAAATTTCCTTGCTACTAAATATTCCACAGTCAACTGTTAGTGGTATTATAACAAAGTGGAAGCAACTCGGCCACGAAGTGATAGGCCACATAAAATGACAGAGTTGTGTCAGTGCATGCTGAAGCGCACAGTGCGCAGAAGTCAGCAACTGTTTGCAGAGTCAATAGCTACAGACCTCTAAACTTCATGTGACCTTCAGATTAGCACAACAACAGTGCATAGAGAGCTTCATGGAATGAGCTTCCATGGCTGAGCAGTTGCATTGTGCCAAGTGTACAGTTTGGTGGAGGGGGGCTTATGGTGTGGGGTTGTTTTTCAGGTGTTGGGCTTTGCCCGCTTAGTTCTAGTAAAGGGAACTCTTCAGGCGTCATTTTACCAAGACATTTTGGACAATTTCATGCTCCCAACATTGTGGGGACAGTTTGGGGATGGCCCCTTCCTGTTTCAACATGACTGTCCAACAGTGCAAAAAGCAAGGTCCATAAAGACATGGATGAGTGAGTTTGAGGTGGAGGAACTTGACTGGCCTGCACGGAGTCCTGACCTCAACCTGATAGAACACCTTTGGGATGAATTAGAATGGAGACTGTGAGCCAGGCCTTCTCATCCAACATCAGTGTCTGACCTCACAAATGCACTTCTGGAAGAATGGTCAAACATTCCTATAGACACACTCCTAAACCTTGTGGACAGCCTTCCCAGAAGAGTTTAAGTTGTTACAGCTGCAAAGGGTGGGCCAACTCAATATTGAACTCTACGGACTAAAACTGGGATGCCGTTAAAGTTCATGTGCATGTAAAGGCAGGCATCCCAATACTTTTGGCAATATAGTGTATATATGATTAAATTCACAATTTTAACATACTTGACAGGTAGAGTATAATTTCTTTTGGCAAGTGCTTAATTTAATGTATGGCAGAAAATGTTGAAATGGGTCAGTGTGCAATGACTGACAGTGAATGATTGAATGTCGCTGAGTACTTATGTGGTGAGGAATGTGTTTTTCCAATACTAAAACTGCTAAACTATTTATAGTACAGGTAACAGAGCAGGGTTTTAGAAAGCACTAGAACTGTGTGTCGGCTTAGATTTCAGCTTCCACAAGGTGAGGTCCTAGGGCTCCTTTCAAGCCCTCCCAAAAGCTATTCAGAATGAATAGTTCTAAAAACTCTTATATTAGGTGTTTTAATGTCATGTTAATTATGTCTGATTGATGTGCCTTTATATGAAGGTACGTTTAGCAGTGCTATATGAGTGTTGATCTGCTTCATTAGGAATTGATCCAGCCAAAGTAAATCTTTTCTGATGGATTCTGCAATGCAACAAATCTCTTCTTAGTTAAACATGCCACTTGGATTAAGCTAAATCCTCCTCTGATTAAAGAGATGGATGTTTAAAATGCATTAGGTAGCAGACAGAGCTATTTTAGTGTCATGGGATTACAAACCCCAAGAAACAGAATGACTTAAGAGGGAAATCCTTTCCTTCACATGTAAAACAGTGATGTAATTTGAGTCTGATTATGGGTGTATTTAAAACTTCTTCCAGGAGAAACTCTGTAAATTACATATCATATGCTTGTGATTTATTTTTTCATACCTATATCTTAAAATTGGCAACTTTCACTATTGAGTTACACAATATTATAGGTATTGAATAATAAAATGTACAGTAGATGTAAATATGTTGAAGACATTGATAACATTGTAATAAATATGAAAAACAGATATATTTATATAGATATAAAAAAAAATGTATATTGGGTGGCCAGACTAGACTCAGTTTATTTACTGGTGTGGGAGTGGGATAAAACAGAAACCCAGGATCAAAAAACACTGCCAATGTGATGAAAGTGACAAATATCATAATATCCATAATAAAAGTGAATATAGGTTTCATTGCCCCTAAACCCACCAAAAATTGATATAATTACCACGTTTCTTTTACGTTGTTTCGGTTCATGTAAAATGAAAATTTTTGCCTTGGAAAGCTGAATTCTTTTTATTTATTTTTACATTTATTTATTCATGACAAAGGCATCCACAAATGGCTCTAGATTTTGGGATGTAGCTCTTAACCAATCCTCTGACATAATAGTTCTGAGTACTGAGATAAGTCCTTAACAACCAACATGACAACACTCATATGCAGCAGCACTAAAACTAATTGCTAATGCAGTGTTACCCAACCTAACAAACTCTTGAAAAACATCCTTGTATGTTTAAATAAACAAGGTAAAATCTAATGTGTTTAGTGTGTGAAATGGGAATAAAGCATGTGTCAGAACTGCCTGTATGTGCTGTATTCTACAGTCAACAGAGGAAGTGACTGGCAGGCTGATAGGTGCTGGTACGCCAAAACCTACTGGGTACTCTGAGGAGAAATGCTCTCTTTCATCCACTTCAAGCACAAAATATACCAGAATTTTTCTGCATGACATTTTCTAACTTTGACTCCCAAAATCTTAGATTTAACATTAATAATTAAAACAGCATTTTACACATGATACATTCATGATTTTTTTTGTAATTCCTCCGAACTTCCTGAAGTTTATCCATAGCCACCCCTAGCAAACATTATATAACATTTACCTTCTATCTAGAAAAAAAACTGCTTTAATAGCCTGACACATTAGCCATGCCTACATTTAAACCATACATGCTAGCACTATGAATTCAGAGTTGTTAAAGGTTTCATTAGCTAATTATGTACCAAAAAAAGAAACTGAATAAATTCAGTCTTATGCCTCGACATAACATCAATATAACCGTTAAGTTCAATTGATTTACAACATGTTCACTTGCTTGTTTGCTGCGATCAAACCAGGGCTATGTGTGCTGAAGCAAGTTTGAATAAGCTGTGGTTTTAAGTTGCAGCTTTCTAAAACCTAACAAACAGAATCTGGGCTATCACATCTCACAAGTCTGGTTAACGACTTTCTTTAACTAGCCAACTTTAAGATCTCAGGCTAAGACTAATTATGGAGTCTGTGCACATCAAAGCAATATGGAATATCAGAATACTATTCAATAAGAGATAAACCAATATAAATCATGCAGTCCTACAGAAATAATCAAAGACAGCTTGGTGTAATGTGGCCTCATGCAAAGCAAAGGGTCATTAACCAAGTTAAAGTGGATTAATTTCATTGAACCAAATGCCTTGTTTTGGTTTGTCCTGCTTATACCATGGATGATGATGATGATGATGATGATGATATTAATATTAATATTATTATTATTAATGTTAATAATAATAATTCAGTTAACCTTTCACAAGAAAATTTGTGTCAGTGTGTTCTAAAAAAAATCAATTTAATGGATTTTGAATTTTGAACAAAATAAGCATGAATTCATATAGAATTGTTATCAAGCTGCCAGCACTATGTGTACAGTTCCACAAAATTAATGAACACCCATGTGACATCTCTGGACCAAAAAAATGTAATGTTAAATATAAATAAATAAACAAAGAAGCAAACAAACAAATAGGCGTGGTTATGTTATAAACTGATTTACTTATCCAATATGCTTTAAAGGCAAACATAACTTTAAACATACTTTTTATCAAACAATAGGTTTGATTGACTGTGGTTTTGTCAACGATTACCTCGGTGATGTTAGATGTTTGATTCAGAAGACTATTGTCAAAGGGCTGCAGAGGATCATGAGACAAATAAGGAGGCATGTGTACCTCAGCAGGGTATTGTATAATATTCAAATTAAGTTATTTTATTTCTACTGTACTGTATTGCATTACATTATACAGGTAAACATGGTGCTTAATGCCCAAACCGTGAAATGGTTAAATTTTATTTCAAAATATGTTAAGTCTTTATCATTTTATTTCAATAATAATAATAATAATAATTTAAAATCATTGAACACATTTCAACAGCACCAAAAATTATACTGTATATTTTGGTTGAGTACATTAACAAAGAGTACAAAATTTGCATATGTAATGGAATGAATGAGGGAAAAACAACATATACTTATCATTTCATAAGTTACAATTGGGGTAAAAACGCAAGGTTACAGTGTTCCAGGTACAGATTGTTAATGAAGGTCTTGTTAGAGGTCAAGGTACAACCACAAACCATGGCTTTGCTTCTTTTTGTTTCCTTTTTGTTTATGGTTGGAGGCAGACACAGTAAATTTTTGAAGTATTACTAGTATTTTAGTATTTTTATTACAGTTTACATTTTGGTTCTTTACTGCTTCTGCCTTTTAAAAAAATTCTGAAATGATTCTCAAAGTCTTCAGCCATTGTGGGGGCAGCCAGTATGAAAACTATGAAGTGAACTTTGGTATGATTTGGAATCAGTATTAACAACAATCCCAGATGACAAGCAGGTATTTATGAATATCAGATTAGCATAAAAGGCACAGGAGAAGGTAATTATGCATCATCATTTATCTGAGAAAAAAATAAAAAATAATAAAATGGATATTGTTGGGACTTCTGTGGCTTTTGACAAGAACAGTTATGTCACCAATGGCATGGAAATATTTAAAACAGAGTTAATTGGTATTTTGCATTACAAAAGAGCTCACTGATCTTCAAGGCCTTTGTGGGACAACAAAGCGATCTGCTTGGAGAAGTCATCATCACACTGCAGAGATGTAATTAGTATCAGATGTTCTGTGATGTGTAGTGCACAGATAGCTCTGTACCACTGACAGGTGATTTAAGTAGATGACACTCTCAGTTTTCTGCAAAGTCCTACAAGCCAGTGCTGCAGCCATTTAATTGTTTTGCATAATTTATAAGACATTACTTTGTACAACATAGGTGTAATTAGAAAATATGATGGAATCAGCTGTAAAGCAGGACTAGATGTGAAACGCTATTGTACAATTTACAGTCAGTTTTTAAAACGGTTCCTGCCTTTATGTCTTGACACTAACTCAAAGTTTATATATTACTAGCAGCTGTGGCCCTTGATGCAGAATCCAAAATTGAGAGTTGAAGTCTGCCTTGGAAAGAACAAGGCATTGTTTGTTGATGCATTGTTTGTTGATGCATTGTTTGTTGATGCATTGTGAGGGTACCCAAAGATTTTGGAATGCTGTGAAGAAACTTACACATATGGACTTGGGTTTATGCAGAAAAAGGGTTTGGTTAGACAGAACCTGAGCCCTGGAGGCTGGCAGCAATAAAAAAAATGTCATTTAGGAGCTTGGTTTACAAACTAAGTCTGCCCCAGAATAATTTTTAGTTTTTCCTTAATTCACCTGGACAATAATAGCTATTTGGCAGACAATAACCAGAAATGACTCAGCTCCATTAGCAGAACTGTGAAAGTGCAAGTTAAGCACTGGCCTTTTTCAATTAAAAACCGTGGGCGGCACAATGCAGGAGACACACCGCTGCACATGTGTAGCTCATATAAAGAAAACCCCTGCAATGTAGAGTAGAATAGTTTGATGTAACTGCTTATTTGTTTAGAGGCACAGTAAAAGATGGGCTAATGCCATTTTAAATGAAATCATAGGATGCCATGGATTGCCCTGCAGGTACATCTCTGGTTAAATATGAACAAAATGTATCACAATGAAACTATTAGAGGATACCTTCACAGATCATTTAAAAAGGGTCAATTACAATGCTAAAAGCATCATTATGTAGAAAAATATTGTTGCAAAAATCATTAACATTTAAATTACAGAAGGGTCATTATATTGTTAAAATGCATTTTACTACCTATGTGACAGATCTGACTAAAGGGGTCAGACTGTGGAGATTCTAGTTGTGTGTGTCATCAATATTTACTTATAGTATTAATTACACGTCAAAGAAAGAAATGAAGTGTACAAGTATACGTGTTGATCCTCCCTCAAGTGTACAAGTATACACGTGTTGATCCTCAAGTGTACAAGGTATACAAATACACAGCAAAAAATGTTATCAAAGTATCAAAATAAGGACTAGGTTCAGTCAAGCAATTAATCCCTTTCCATGGTTCACAAAACAGTTGTCAAACCTCAAACTTGGCCATGTTCTTATATACCAAAGTAGCCCTCTTCCAAATCAAATCAAACACTGACCATTCTCCCAATGTCAATTCCATTCAACACTGTAAATTTGTAACCTTCAGTTCATTTACATTCACATGTTAATATTTTTGAATAGCTTCTGCAATAGCAGAGTACAGTATTTATTCACTTCTCTCTCCGATGGCATTCAGCACAACAAATCTTACTGCCTCCAAAAGAAAACCTTTGGTACCCACCAGTATCTCTCTCCCTTGTGATTGCATGACAAATAGCCATTGTTTCACAAGCTGTTCTTCCACATTAAATAAGTTACATTAAATTACTTTCAGAATTTTGCTAGTGTGTGCAGCCACTAGCTTTGTAACCATTGTAGTCATTTCTGCTTGAATTTGCCTTCATTAAATAAATAGCATGTTTCTCGTGTATTCCTGAAACATCTTGTTGCAGGCTGCTTGCTTCTGAGGTATGCACTGTCTAACATGCAGAAGACAAATGAAGCACATGACCACTGACACTGTGTCATTTCTCGCACCGCCCAAGGGCATGTGATGAATGTTTGTGAATGATGAAGCGTATCTATGAATATCCTGCCATACATTGGTACTTTACCTAGGACATAGGCTGCAAATCAATGCACACACTTGTGTCAGTTTTCACTGAGAATGAATGGTATGCAAGCAGGCGAGAAACTTCCTATATAGATAATTATGGGATTTGCTGTTTATAGGGGTTTAACCAGAGGTTTGTGCTGCTTAGTATGTCTGGACATTTTACTGGTCTTATTGCAGACATTAGTGATGTACATGACTGGACAGTATAAATGAATAGTGCTGCATTCTAATGCACATTTAAAGTTATATGGCATATGGCTTAGCATAGTGCAAAGGTCTTGCGGCAGCATGAATACAGACTGCACCGAGAGGGGGCCTATTTACTTTCAAGCCTGAAGTCCATGCCTTGTACAAATATTGTTTTTATGTTGTAATTTTTTTTTTTTATAAAAGCTCATCCCTTTTAATGAGGTAAAAAAAAAAAATCTAGCAGAAAAATTTATTTACACTATGTACTGTATTATATTTAATATAAAATGTATACTTCCCTGACATTCTCTGAGGTATTTCTTCTGATTCCCTGTTTTAACTCTTACAGTGCTGCAAATTATAATCAGTTTCATACACTGAAGTGCTTGAACACATTAACTTTGCGCGTCCCTACGTGAACCTATCAAGCACAGGAAAACCGATGAAAAATAATGACCACCGTGTACAGCATGAACCCAACAGCTTTCGATATTTTATGAAATCCCTCCCTGCACGTCCTATTTTATATTTTGGTTTGTAAATGAAAAAGCTGCCCGCTGGAGTAATGTGGGCTCTGGGGCACTCGGTGAGGAGGTAATGATTCTATCCCTTGACAGTTAATGTGTGCATCCTGCATGCTGTCCTCCCTCTGGTACTCCAATTTCTTCGCCAGTTCAAAGGCATGCATTTCAAGCGAACTGAAAATTTAAATTCCTGCCAGTGTTGATGCGTGCCTGTGATTGCTCTGTGTTTTGGCTGCTAGCCCACCGCTGACTGCGATCCCTGCCTCGGTCCATCCTCAAACGCCACCCCTTACCCTGTCGTCTGCATTAACAGGATTGGAGTGATGGATGGAGCCTCTTATGTGCACAGTATTGCCATATATAGTTATTATAAAAAAAATCTCAGAACAATAAACCTGTAATTATATTATTTTCTTGATCTGATTACTACCCAAAAATAGCTACATGATTTTCTCATGTGGTTTTAAATTGCTCTGTCAGTGAATACATTTGTTAAAATTGCAGTAATTCATGTTAATAATAATGTTGATAATTGTATAAAATTTGTCTGGTACAAACATGTTGTAAAAATAATAAGACAATGAAAGAATGTGGTTATGTTTTATATATAAAATAATCTTCTGTCTTGCCTGACACAACTCTTCAGTATTGTGTCACTACTGCTGGACTGGAAATGCAATATGGATTTAGTAAAATACCCCATAATGGACCTGCATATATTCTAATGGGTGTTACATAAGAATTTTTTTTTTCAGAGGCAAACCTTAGGTTCTTCATTAAAAGTGTATGATACTCTAATGCAAACTTTTAAATTGTTACAAATAGTTTAACATTGATCTGCAAATGTCTGAAGTACCAACAATACAATACAATTTTCTTTACTGGATAATGATATCTGGCTAAGGAAAGCAAAAAAAATAAATAAATAAAATAATCTATAAAAGATTGATCATGGTTGGCCTAAACTGTCTCTCCCTAAGGAAAAATATTAGTGTCCCTGTAACAAGTGTAAGTAGCTGTGACAAACATCAAGACAGTACAGAGAGAATTTAAAAAAATGCTTCTTTCTTTTTTTGAACAATTAACACATTAATTCTTGAACAATTAACACATAAAAACATTTAGGCACAAAACAAAAAATAATTCCACATCCATAAACTCAAATAAAGTAAAGAATAATATTCCTTAATATCTAATGACTGCTTTTAGGAGTTGCTTTGCCTTACATTGGTTTTTCACTTGTTTTTCCACCCCAGCAAAAGGGAAGGCATATATTTCAGCATTCACAGTAGGACAATGTATAGACAACTTTCAAAATAATGTGCTTTCCCTTTGTACAAAACTATCAACAGAGAATATGCCTGGATTAGGTTCAAGTGGCACAAGTGATGGAAGCAGCTGTAATCACACTGTCCCATTTCATAAACCTGGAAGGCTGACTCAACCAGCAAACCCCCGTTATTGACAAATGTCTTGTTTTCAACGAGCAACACTGGCTGAGACAAAGTGATTTTTTAGGAACATTCTCTTAATGAACACTGCTTATCCAGACTCACTTGAATAAGACATTAGTTATTTTTATAATGAATACAGTTGACATGGATTTCTGTTAAACATATAAAATAAACGGGGCTGTAATTTAGATAGTTGCTACCTTTCATTTTATAGGGCTGTACTGTCATGTCAGTCTTGGGGGAGAACATGGAGACGGGGGAAAGCAGGATGTGGGAGTGAGTGGCCTTCAGGTGCTTTCATGGTTGACAGAGCACAGTGGTACTTCTGAGATGTGCTTCTTGCCTTGTCATGAGATCCCTCTCCGAGCGGAAGGTGTTCTTCCCAGGCTTGACAATACGTCAGTATTTTTCCCTGAGAACTGCATGAATGATGTCTGCAGGCATGTATGTAGCCAGGAAATTAGATCATTTATATCTTTGAAAGTAGTGCTCTGGACAGGATGCTCTGTGTTTTGACTAATGACAAAATCATTTTAAAGTGCAAGATTTCATATTGTCCAGGCTACATGTGACCCTGCAGAAGATGAGCAGTTGATGGATGAATGGATGGATGGATAGATGGATGGCGTTTATATGGCTTGTGTGAGGAACAGTAAAAGCTACAATAGCCGTGACTGAAACTGGGCCCGATCGGATTACAAATGACTGAATACAGCTAGAGAGCACTATAAAACTAACTGGCCATTGACAGACTCATAGAGATGATAAAAAAAAATAAAGTTTTCAAAGTACAGAATACTACAATTGGCCTAGTGGACTGTGGTAATGAGCCTGTGTGGTCCAAAGCACTAAGAAAAAAAAAACATGTAAAAGGGGACACCATCACTCAGTGCCAACCACTGACTGGGTTGTACCTCCCATACAGTTACGTAGTTCAATAAAACCAAACTACCCTGGCTGAGGATCCACTCCAAAAAGTAAGCAACACCTTTCCTAAACTTCACCCCACATTTCCCATGCCATCCCCTAGGCAACGCTCCTCAGCAAGACCTTTCACAGGAAAGCCTTGATAGTGATGCAGTTCTTTAGGAAAGTTCTCAACACACGGACACTTAGGGTTCAGCAAAAACTGACAGAAAAGCACGCTAATTACGTTTTATGCTAATGTACTCTTATGAACCTCCTATGAACCTTTCCTGTGTTGTTTCCCACAGACACAAAGAGGTCTTCATGTCTGTTCATACTCATTTTATGCATGTCAGTCAGCAGGACATTTGCACGCACACCTACACAGAGACCAATGTCACAGTGCTCTTTTGCATGTCTGTGATGTGACTCTGAATTCTCCCTCTTTTGTCTTGTCACAAGACTCAAGAATGAGGAGCTGTGACATTAGCAGCTGAATCCTCAGAGGTAGTTCCTCCAAAAGGAGACTCTAAACACTGCTCCCATGATTATGTGACAGAAATCTAGACAATTCAATGGCTCTCATATAACAACACACTCCAGTGAATTCTCACTTATGAATGCCAGATGCTCTGTAATGTCTCAGAAAAGTCCAGCAGTATGACATAATCAAATAGAGGACTCGGCAATTATAGTTCACCTGTTTCTGGAATTTCAAAAAAGGTAGAGGTACATTGTTTAGGTTTCAGTGTTGTAGGGCCAATCTGTGCTCTGCACAACCAATTAAAGGTTTCTAATATACACTATATAAAGCTAATAACCTCCTCCTCATTTTTATATAGCTTTTTTTTCAAATTTGGATTTTAATCAGGGTAACGATTGTAAAGTTGGGAGAATATTTGGATGTTTCACTACTCTGCTTTATTGGGGAAAGAAAGAACCTTGACCAAGAAAAATATCATTTAAATTATGTAATTTTATTTAATTTAAAAAAACATCATTTAATTATGTAATATAAACAAGTCCAAAACAGTAGTCCAAAATACAAAGTCCAGGGTACAGCGCCAAATGTTCATAAGCCAGGGGGTCCATCCAAACATACAATAACTAAATACACAGGACACAAGAACAAAGGCTAAACTAGAGACACTGAAGCAAAACCAATGGGAAAAGAACAGGTATGAAGACCAGGAAACACAGAAAAGATTACATTTGATACTAGTACAAACTGCATGGACTAAGTACACATAAAGAAAACCTCCTGGTATGTATCAACACACTACAATACCTCACACTAGACATTAAACATACAAACTCGTATAGATTTCCAAGAAAACATATCAAACCCAGGTGTAATCACTTAGACAGGTCAGTGATACTAAGGAAACTACAAAGGATACACCCAGCACAAAAACTAGACAAGACACAAAATGTAGGGGAAGAACAAAAACATCCAAAGGAGGAAGAGGTGTGGCCTCCTGAAGGGGCGGCCAGCACAGACGTCACATAAACATCACATGTAAAGGCATGACATTAAAAAGTATCTAGTAATGAAGTTGACACAAGTATACCCATGCTGTGCTTGTAAAAAGTGGACATTTGTCCCGCATGAAGTATAAACTGTGAAATGTGATAAATGAAGAGAAGTGTAAAATGTCACAGTAAGCTACAACCAACAAAGCAAAAATAAATAAATAAATAATCGCATGCAGGAAATTAAATTTAACTCACTCCCCTGCTCGTCTCGCTTCATTGGCTTTCGGTCCAAGCACTCATCAAATACAAGAGCTGGGTGCTTACATTCAAGTCCATCAATGGGACTGCTCCAGGCTACCTCCGGTTCCCAATCGAGTGCTCTGTTCTCTCCCGTTCTCTACGGTCCGCCGATGGGAAGAGACGGGTTGCACCCCTGCTGAAGAATGGTATACCAAGGCCCTTTTCATCTCCGGAGCCTAAATGGTGGAGTGAGCTTCCTCTTACTTTGAGGACTTCATCGTCCCTGTCCACGTTCCAAAAGCAACAGAAGACACGTCTGCTCAGGCAGCACGTCAGAACCTGAAGCCTCACCTTTACCACCTCTGCTTCTGTATCACTCCACTGTTGCAAGGCTGTTTGTTTGTACATGTTTTTCTTGACTGTACATTCCCTTTACTTGTGTGACTTGTGTGAGAATTGGTTGACTTAATTGTGTGCACTTCGATTAAGGGACAGCACTCACTGTTAATTAGATTCTCTTATACTGTTTGACCTCGTTTGTGACAAACACGTGTACTCTTATTTATTGTAAGTCACTTTGGACAAAAGCATCTGCTAAATTAATAAATGTGAATGTAAATGTAAACTACAAATAACATTCTTGTCAAGTCATTGCGTACATTCCAAAGTCCACTAATTGAAAATTCCCTTACAAAAATGTTTATGTCTGTCCCTTGCTCTAAAAGGCAAAAAAAGGAATTATAATTAACTGCTTTAAAAAATGTGAAGTTACTTTATTAAGGTTAATATAATAAAGTCCATCCTTGTTGCTGATGCATGACAAATATATCTCCTCCTGTATCCAAAAAGGATTATTATAAAATTACTGCTATTACAATAGCATGTGTGTTAGTGTTGGGACAAGACCTCAAAAAGAGCTCTTCTTCTCATATACAAGAACATTTAAAGATGCCTTTCATGAAATGAACATAATCCTAATTTGTGTTTCGTAATTCCTGAAAACCTAGTAATCAGATTAAATGTTTTTTTTATGCATATACATCTGACAGTAGGATTAAATACAATGCTGAAATTAAACATTTCAATGTCATTGTTATACTCACAGTGACAAAATCAAAATTTCAAGTATAAAAGAGGTTTAGTGAACTGCTTAAGTGCTATCAGCTAAAATTGTCTTTCTTTGCCACATGATTTGTCTTATTTTTTATAATAAAAAAATAAGTATAAAACTCATGTTCAGCATAACTAGATTAACATTTCTTACTAAACTTTGGAATAGCAACAAAATTGCTAAATAGCATGAGGTAAAAAATAGCATGGCACTATTTAACTGTAACATAGGATGTGATTTGAGTGGAACAATAAAGCTTGCAGACTTACTGCTCTTGACCTGTGTGCAGAAAGTTTTTTTTTTTTTTTTTCTTTTCTAACCAGGGACATTGTGAAAAGTAATTGGCTGGAACATAGAATTTAGAATAGTAAAAGATGCTTACAGGCTGTTGGAAAAACCAGGGTTTACTTCAGAGGTCAAAACAAAAAGGAAGATTAAGGCAATAGAGAGGGTAGAGAGAGCAGAGATGGCTGCATTAGCACAGTTTTATTAGCATTTAAATTGCGTGGCTCAGTGTACCGATCAGACAAGCCATTTTGTGCCAGTCAACATTGTACACAGGTGTGCTTTTTGACTGACAGTTATTTAGGTTTTATTCTTTCTGACCGTATTTTTTAATGTACTCATGAATTTAATAAAAATGTGTCAGTTGTGGTTGGCATGGTGCTTAGCACAGTGGCCTCGCACCGCCAAGCCTGGGGTTTGATTCCTGCCTTGAGCCTGTGTGTGTGGGGTTTGCATGTTCTCCCTGTGCTTGGTGGGTTTTCTCTGGTTTCCTCCCACAGTCCAAAGACATGTGGGTTAGGTTGATTGGTGTCTCCAATTTGCCTGTAGTGGGTTGGTCCCCTGCCCTGTGCCCTATGTCTCCTGGGATGAGCTCCAGGCTTCCTGTGACCCTTAACAGGATGAAGTGGTATAGGAGATGACTGGCTGCTTCACTTGTATTTCTTGTACCTGTACAAATGTTAGGTTGCTTGCAAAGATCACTAAACTACTTCTAAAAATTGATTGAAATGGTCACCCACACACACATTTATCAGATTCAAGAGTTTTATACATTTCCTGAAATTTTTACATCATAGATCACAAAGTTGAAATATACATATATGATGCAAGTTTTGCCACAAAACAGTTGTAATTTAAATACATAATTGCAATGAGGTTATTTTAAAAAATGAGATAACATGAAAAAGCCCCTCCCCCCCATCCAGAAATCAATGCAATGTGTTTTCTTTAGTTTGTTTTGTATAGAGTACTAAAATGTGTATTAAACATTACATGAAAGAAAGCAGCTAAATTATGGACTATACACTGTCATACTGATATAGCAGAGGAACGACTAGGGTGATGAAATTGTAATATATAATACATCATGCATTATCTGTGATGCAAGACCAGAAAATCCTATAAAACCTTTTTACAATGATATCTGTACTTTGCATTTTATTTGGGTATCTATTGTGTATGATTTTATGGCAAGGCTGTAATTATCTTGTTTTGTAAACAATGCTATTCCTCACTTAAAGCACTTTGTTATGCTTTTTCTTATACATTAAATGCCTGCATGCAATACGGCTTCTTTAGAAAAGGATCACATTAAACCTCTAGCCATATTTACTATTTGATTAAATTGTGCTAACAAAATAAACCTATTAAGGTTTTCCTAAGATTATAAAATGTGTAAATAATGATTTACAATGCTAAATTAAAAAATGATCCAGCTGCGACAGTCAGCAAAATGTTCTGACTCACCCTGCAGTCCTAGTTTGACATTACTAATTTTTTACCTCTGCAAATACCTCACAGCCCAAGTTGCATATATATATGATGCAGATGTTTATTATAACAAATAAAATACCATTATATCAAGCAATAATATGTATGGAGTGGAGTGCCATAGTTATATCTTCAGGAAGTTAGTGTAAAAAAGTTTGTAACTTTAGTCCCCAACATATCAAAGTTGCATAAAAAATGTTACATCGTCGTTTCAAGACATGTAAGACATTTCATGGTATTTTTACAATGTTTGATTATTACCTTAATCTAAATAGTCTACCTGCAATAATAACCAAAATGAACTATAGGCATGAATAATTTCTCTTTTAATGAGAATAGTGGGCTGGTAAACTCTACAGGAATAACAATGGCATCTGTAATGTCACTGATAATATACTTATGTTGAGCATATTGAATATTACATGTTGGCACAATCACAGATTTCAATGAAAGTTAGTAACAATTGAATTTACTAAAGTTAACACCAAAATTTTACTGGCGAGATGTTTAATGTCATGATTTCAGAGATATAACCCCAAAACAAATTAACATACCACACACAGAATTACAAAAGATTAGGGTGACATCAGTGGACATAACACACAGGCCTGCATATCCTGGGCACACACATCTGCATACAAAATCCACACATGCACATGCCTGCACACACACCATGCACACAAACACACCACACACATACCCAGGCCTTCATGCACACTGAGGACACAAATGCCTGCACACAACCAGTACAAAGTGGAAGTACAAACCTAAAAGGTATTTAAAAAATGTAAGTATTGAAAATAAAATAGCTAGATTTTTTATTTTTAAATTATTACTAACTTTATTTAATTACAGGCAACGAGAAACATTATGGTAATATATTATCAATGTTAATGTCCTCACCATATGGATCACATAAAACTTCTCATGCTTTTTAAGATTTTTTTTTTTTAATTGAGATTTTTTTTTTCTCACAGATAATTCTTTATTAGTCCAACAGTAGGGAAATTATCTTATTATATCATCTTAACACAGCCTGGAACAAATCTCACAAAAACCAATACAGAAAAAAAAACATGCACTGAGGGAGCTGGCGTTTGAGGTGTCTCGCTCAAGGACATACCTGGTGGCAGGGCAGGAATTCGAGCTGGGGAACTTCCACATCCCAACCTGATGTTCTAACAATTGAGCCACCTGCCCTCATAGTTTCGTCCACAATTGACAACCACTTCCTCCCAATGACAAGGAAGGTAATACAAACCATCAGCTTCGCCACCATTAAGCATGATAAGGTTACACATGAGGATATGTGTTCTGCCAGATATGAATTTTGTAAAGCTTAGCAAAAACAGAAGAAAGATAAATTGCAGATCTCATTTGAAATTCTCAAAGAGAGATTACATCAAAGGGTAGCCAAAGTTGAGAAAACCAAATATTTCTACAGTATTATCCAAAAAAATAATGCCAATCCTCATACCCTTTTCAGCACAGTAAACGCTGTGTTACATGCTAGGCAGGAACCTATGGAATCTCTTCTGAATTGTGTGTTTGGAGTTTTTTGTTGAGTCAACAATATTAGGACACTTATTGTACCTCCTTCCTACGACGCCTCTATCTCTGGTACCTCTTCAGCAGTTTTTGACGGGTTATAGTCGGTATCTTCGTCAGTCCTTAAATGGCATTGTTGGGAACATAGGATCCTCTTACTGCCCCACTGACATAGTTCCTACACCGTTGTTCAAGGACATGATTGGTTACATTGGACCAGTGGTTCTTCAAGTTGTAAATGCTAGCCTTTGCACTGGGATAGTCCATCCTTGAAGCATAAAGTTGTTCAGCCTCTACTTAAAAGACCAAATTTGGATTTTACTAATCAATCAAATATTTTAGATCAATCTCCAAAGTGCCATTTGTATCAAAGATTTTGGAAAAAAATGTTCTCTATCCACCTTAATTCCTATTTAGACAAGCATGGTATTCTCAAAGTGTTCCAATCTGGCTGAGCCTGTGCTCTTAAAGGTTGTTAATGATCTTTGACTATTTACTGATACACTGCAGGGAATATGGCGGTGTTATTACTGCTGCATTCAATATGGTACATTATGTAACTCTAATTCACCTTTTGCTTTCACTGGTTCGGCCCTAGAATAGTTTAAGTCAAACCTGGTCGCGGTTTCTCAATAGAGTACAATGATACTAGATTTACAACAGCACCCCTGGTGTGTGGGCTCCCTCAGACCCTTTATCAGACATGTGACCCCTCTTCATTTGTTCAAAAAACATTGAAAACATTTGTATTCTCTCAGGTATTGAATGGTGTGTGAATCTTAAAAATGTTTTGGTGTTGACACTGACATGGTGGTTGCTAATAATTTTATTTATTGCACTTTTGGCCTGTTTATT
>JABJVR010039242.1:8861-32278 GCA_025773905.1 Chitala chitala
GTAAAGTCCTGGTTGTTTCCTCTGTGAAGTAAAGTCCTGGTTGTTTCCTCTGTGAAGTAAAGTCCTGGTTGTTTCCTCTGTGAAGTAAAGTCCTGGTTGTTTCCTGTGTGAAGAAAAGTCCTGGTTGTTTCCTGTGTGAAGAAAAGTCCTGGTTGTTTCCATATGTACTTTACATTCATTCTTTGATTACGATTCACTGGAGCTTTTAAAATTTTTAGTTTAGAGGGTGTTTTGTGCTAGTAAAGAGAAAATCAGCATGATGTCTGTCTCCTGTCTGTGTTGTGTTTACAGCTTGTTCTTTGCACGAGTTCTGTAGTTTGCACTCTATGGTCCAGCAGTACTTTAGTGCCGTCTCTTTGTGTTGTTCTCTGTAGCACCTGGTGTCCCGGGAAAACGTTGTTTTGTTTCACTATGTACTGTACCCACCATACACGGCGGAAATAACAGTAAACCACTATCCAGTACTACCCTATCCTACTTAAGCTTTTCAACTACATGCATTTACAGTCTTTTAATGGGTGTTCTTCAAGGCCTCTGTCTTAGATCTGTGTTTTTCTCACTATACATTAAGATGACAGCTATGAGAACTGTGTTCACAGTCAGTGGCATTCTTTTGTTTTGTTTATTTATTTTTGTTTTTTTATGACTTCATTCTGACGCATTGGCATATGTTGTTGATTCGCCAATATTACGACCACATAGGCAGGTGGCACAAAGCACCTTTCTCAATAAATCAGACAGAGAATACTGATGTTTTTATTTACAAAGCAGCCACACTGTGACATATTATGCCTTTTGGAGATTACCTTGTGGGGCTGCCCATATTAGATGTTCTCCTGAAGCTTGCTCTGCCAGCCAGCTTCACTGGGGTGTCCTGTCCCTTCACAAAAAACGTCCCTCTGAGGTAAGAGCTTGGTATTCATTTGTTCCTTGCAGGACATGAGAAATGACCGTTTCTGATTGTTAATCCCATAAATGAGAAAATCTACAATGTACACAAGACATTCGGACATTTGCTTAGACTATGTTACTAAAAGTCTTTCTGTGTATTTGTGTCTGCATTTTGCGTTTTTGTGTTTGTAAGTATTTAAAATACAAATTGTAAATGAAATTTTTAACAGTCCAGATGAGAACTTTTCTTTCTTTTTCTACCACGCTTAAATCCAGTTTTCACATTGCTTATCTTGAATGGGTTTGGGGGGGTGGGAGCTGGAGCACCTGGGGCACCTGGGGCACATGGGGCACATGGCGCGGGACATCCTGGATAGAGTGAACAGCCCATTCCTGGGCACAGTCATTCACACGCCAAATGGGCAATTTGGAAAGACCAGTCAGCCTGCAACACATGTGTTGGGAGCATGGCAGGAAACTACAATGTCCAGAGGAAGCCCCTGCACCACAAACACAGGGCGTAGGCACAATGCCAACCGCCAACGCTGCAGGTGTGAGGCAACAGTGCTAGCCCCTGAACCACCAGGCCCTGATATGTTTTTTTCTTTGATGAATTAAATAGTCATTACTGAAATTAAATTATTGTAAAATAGGAAAGCATTTCATCACCTAGAAGCAATTCTGGTACATTGGAATTGAACTGACCTTTCAGCATGGATGATCCAGTAACACCTGCTTTCCCAGGCTGTCCTAAGCCTCCATTGATTTTGATAATACAGATCTTGATGCAGATTTTGCATCTTATAATTTAGTCTAGTGTAGATATTGTTTATTGATTGAGATGACTGGCCATAACTTAAGAATGCATTTGTTTTTCAAAACAAACGCTATAGCGATTTTTTTAATGGAGTGCTGTCTGAACAATCTTTAAACAGATTAACATATTTGTCTAACATAGACAGCGGATGTACATTGCATTGACAACAACATGAAAGGCTGTTCATTTCTTTAAGAATAATGGAGTAATGTGATTCATAAAATTAAATGAAAAAGAAAAGAAAACCTGGGACAACAGCAATAAAGTTATACAGCGTGTGCTGAGCTGACAAAATGTGCTGTTTTTAGATCAAATTTATTCCCGTAAATTTCCTGTCTTGCCAGACTAAATAAGTAAACCTTTGGGCCATAGGAAATGCTGTTTGATCATTATGTTAATGCCAGATAAGCAAAAGACAAGATAACAAGACTTGTTTTTGCTGAAAGCGTGTTCTGCAATTGGATTTTTAAGTCATGCAAAGAATTGTTATTAAATTTGCAGACATTTATCATGTCCTCATAATTGATGCTAAATGTGTACTGTAGGCACACATCAGAGGTGACAGAAGTAATGCCTCACTGTAGGACATTATAAAACCTGGATTTGGACCTCAAGCAAAACATGAAAGCTAATTTAATGTAAACCTACCAGGTTGTTGTCGTGTGTATTAATGATGGCTATTGGGTTTCAAACAGCTTGTGCAACTAATGGGAAGGAGGGAAAGAGGGCGCACTACATCAAGGCCTTGATTTTTCACTGGACGTAAGTGCATTTCTGTGCTTTACCGAGAAAGCAGCCGCTGAACCAGGGGAGTTTCTAGCTATTGAAAGGATCAAGGGCTAAGTCAAGTTTGCCTGGGGCTTGTCTTTTGCTTTGCTATAAAACCCCTCCATTTAAAATATTCAGTGCTGTATCCCCCGAATGATCAGTACCTAACGATGCCACTGTCCTGAACTCTTCATGTTATAATTAAAAACATGAGGAAATTCAGAAACGTTTCTTCTGAATAGGTATCGTTTTGAATTTTCACAGGGTGTTAGTCTGAAATAAGTGAGTCAGTCAGTGAGAGAAGAAATAGTGAGTGAGTCAGGGAAATAGTGAGTGAGTGAGTGAGGGAAAGAGTGAGTCAGTGAGTGAAAGTCAGTGAGTGACTGAGTGAAGGAGAGAGTGTCAGTGAGTGAGGGAAAGATTGAGTCAATGAGTCAGTGAGTGAGTGAGGGAGAGAGTGAGTCAGTGAATGAGAGAAGCTTTAATACTGTGGTGTAGCATCTTTTTTGTCTGACTGACTAAACCAGTACGGTTGTTGCCATGTAAAACATAGCTTTTTGTAAAAAAAATTAGTGCAGGTACTTTGGTTTTATAGCTGAATGAGTATTTACATAAACAGATGAAACAACTAGACTCTGATTGGTCATTGTAAACTGGCTTTGGAGTGTCCTCTTTAGCTGTTATTTTTAGTAGCAACATATAGAATTTCAGCCTTTAATCAGGCTTGCCAGACGGCCTTTCAAAGTCCACTGACCTCATTAAGTGGAGCTGCATGTGTTGTCTGCAGGTGTGCTGCTGCATATGTTAAATCTTGGCCTCCCGTTTGGTGCATCATCCAGAAGGGAGATTTCTGACTCCCATATATATATGCGTGTAAATGCAGGTGAAACTGCACATTTCGTACCACAGGAATTCTGAACTGTCCTGGTGGAGATTTGGCTGGAGGATTATGGGCTTGGCTGTTTACTGCAGTCCACAGCTCTCTGTGCTCCCTGTAAGAGGAAGGCAGGCTTCTGGTGTGTAGAACTCAACACTTTGTGTTTAATGTTCTTCAATAGAAAGTCGAGGAATCTGAAATGCATATGAAGCCTGCGTTTCTGAAAAGTCTGTTTTAATGATGACAAATGAAGACGGTGGGCTTCAGAGCAGGACGCTGATTTATCCCTTTGAATCCACTCCTTTCACACTATCAGGGTTATACTGCATAGGAGCCACTTGGTCAAGTAATTCATCGGTCACTGCAGCCAATATTTCCAGGGTGTTTATGCAAGTAAACCTGTTTAGGGAAGTCTGTCCAGTTACGCATTTCAGAATAAGAGCAGCCGCAGACCATCTTTAACGTTGGATGGTATTTTCGTCCAATATCCTTCATTCATTAATATTTCAACAGAAATGTTTTGGCCTTGACAAGTTTCCCTGTTTTCTACACATGCTTACATCAAAGTACACACAGATCAGTTGTAAACCCTAGAGAGATTTAAATCGAATTACGTTTGTAACCCTGCATTACAAGTTCACTTCCTGGTTCGTCTTATCAAAGAGTCACTTCCGAGCACCGTGTGCTACAGGGCACAAAAGAGTGTACCAGAAAGCGTGGCCGTACACTCTGTCACACACACAGGCTGGCTGCTCTTGGTTTGTCTCTGAACAGGTCTCTCCCACGTGCCCCCCTCCCCAAACGCACCTTCATCTTTTAACTTGTGCAGAATTGACAGGATTACGCGAGCCAGAGATAAGGCTTCGGGGGCCTATCTGCCAACAGTGATCTTCCTGAATGTGAATCTTTTGTCAGTGTGGAGTGACTGGGATTATACTGGGATTATAATGTGATTATACTGTGTTATTGGACTCCCACTGTGGCTCACGGGCGTCCGTGGCGGTGCCTAGTGGTCGTGACTTGTGAACTTCGTCCCCCCTCCTGCGCACAGAAGATCAAAGTAGACCTTGGCCGCGGCACACGCTTGGAGCGCTTTGTGACTGCCTCCGTCAAGATCGGGATGAGAAAGCACGTTAAGGATTCCGTTTGAAAGCGACCGTTGGCTAACACTGTTTAGAAAGCCTGTGAAGGCTCAAGCCAAGTATGATCCTGTGACAGAACATTCACAACCTGACAATTCTTTCTACTATTCGTTTCTGACTTCCTCTACTGTTTGGAGTCAGACGTTGTTTAAATCTGCATTTCAAAGGACCATAAAATAGCCACGTTGAAAGCTGCCTTGAATTCTATCCCCCCAAACTGCCCGTCTGCCAAACCCCCAGTGCAAATATATCTATTGCTGATGACTCACAACAAGTTCTTAGAGGGTCCTTCATTGACCAACAAGGCTAACAATGTAAATGCTTGCAACACACACACACACACACACACATACACACACACACACACACACAGTCCCTCCAATGTCTCATCACACCCAAGAAGCTTGCTTTTCTCCATGAAGCTGGTTGCTGGCTGTCCCAAGCAGCCCTGGACACACACTTGCATGCCTCAGGCAGCCTGCAGTGGGTCTGTTCTTAATGTTTTTCCCTGATTCTCACGTTTGATTGAACTCCTTGGCTGCAGTTCGCCTGTGAGCTTTTTTGTGGTTTTCCTTTAATAAGTGGGTGAATAAATGAGGAAAGCTCTGGAAAATGACCTCTTGTTCGGCTCTACACAGTTCCTCAAGATAGCTGAGGAGTATAAAATGAGTTTGAACACCACAAACTGAGCTCTTTCTCTGATTTCTTCATCTGATTCTTTTCTCGGGGTGTTTCATTAAAATATCCAGCTCTAAAATGCTAATTCCATTTGAACAAAGGACCTTAGAAACAAAATACATAATTCTAATAGTGCCCTGGTGTTTGTTTAAATAAATCTGAAAGAAAATTCAGCATAACTAAATAAATAAACGGCTCCATGTACATTAATAATGAATCACAAGGTACATTGTCTGTGATGACTACGGGGCTCATTATGAACCGTTTGAACCTGTTTGCGTTATCTTCTCGTTCAGTTCCTCTCCACCAAACCACAACAGATGATGTCAGGTTAACCAGCACTTCTAAATAATTAAGTTTCCTTTATATAAAAAAATAAATTTGCATAAAGTTGTTTAAAAACAAATCAGTTTACCCCATTTATGTTAATAGGCAATTATGAAACGGGGTGCTTTTACTTGCCTTACAAAGAACCCTGTCAGAAGTCCATTGCTTTATACGTGTGTGTGTGCATGTGTGTGTGCGTGTGCGTGTGTGTGTGCGTGTGTGCGTGCGTGTGGGTGCGTGTGGGTGCGTGTGCATGACGGTGCGTGCGTGCACGTGTGTGTGTGGGTGCGCATTTTTGTGTGTGTATGTGTGGGTAAAACTTAAACACATTACTGCTTGTTTGTACAATAATCTTCCCCTCCATCCTCTGTTACTTGTTTGTAAAAGTGCTGCTCTTCATTCTGATTGGTTGATAGAGCTAAGGCCTTTAACCACTGATGACATGGATCTCCGCAGCCTGACTCTAAGTGCTATGCTTTAATGACACAGCACTATGCCTAAGAAATTTGGTCTGAGAGACAGAGGTGTCCATTTTCCCCAAGCCGGCCTTCATCAGTAAGCCATCAGTGGCCACTTATCTAACCTGCATGACAGTGATGTGGAGCCTGCTGTGGGAAGCGGGGTTTACAGGGAGCCGTGATCTGGATGGTGCTCACTGGGTCACATGGAGCACACACTCAGTGTAGGGCAGTTTTATAGTTTGCAATCCATCTGACGTGTGTGTGTGTGTGTGTGTGTCTGTGTGCGTGTGTGCATGTCATGTAATCTACGCTACAGGCCCAGGTTTGTCATACACCTACAAGGTTGCTGCTTGCATCCAAAAATGCAGACTCCTTCCTTAACCTGGTTAATCGTGTTCTTCATTAATCTGTTTTATGCAGTATTGATCAGTTATGTGGTACTGTACTGTAAACTACTGTAGAAATGTTTTTGCAAGCTTTTCTGCATGTACTGAATGTTACCAAAAAAATTAGGGAATACCTTGTAAAATTAACCTTCTGTAGAGAATGGAGTCCAAACCAATCTGTTCTGCCCTGTTGTCTGTCTGGGTCCTGCTTCTATTTAATTTATTACTTTTTTAATAAATACCAATTCAAGCTGCCACCCTTGAACAGAGATGCAGAGAGTACAGACCTGAATAGCAATTGCATCACTGAAACCATTTGTCCTTTATGTCTGGGAAGGGAAATGAGAAGTGGTGGCAAACGTTGTTGGTGTTAAAAACATTAACGTTATGGTTAATAAACAAAAGTGAAATGGAGAAACACGCAGACGCCCTCCTCTGTACAGCATATTGAACCAATGCACAAATGGCACTGACACATCTGTGGAGTGTTGTTCTGCTCCAGCGTGACTAGTGACGCCAGTCAGTGGCTTTCAATCTCTCTAGTTGTTTTTTTTTTTCAAGAGAGGCAATTTTTGTAATTGGTAATTGCAACTAATGGGAAAAAGAGTTTGCACTGAAAACAGGCTGAATCATTTTCTTATTTGTCAGCTGAATGCATTTCTTTTCAGAATGGAGTTGTTACAGCATTGCAGCGTTGACCCGGAAGAGAATTTGTGTTCTGAACTACATCCTGTGTGTTCAGCATCAACATTCTTTTGTTGTCATAAGATAAATCATTAATTTATCTGCCTTTCAGATTTCAGTTATATCTGCAATAAAATGAATGCAATTTCTTGTGAGGTGTGATCAGTATTCATGAGCCTAAAAGCCTGTATAGTGGGGACACTTTCTGTATCCTCATGTATTCCATTCAGCAGGGGTGTCACGTCCCTGTGTTTATCCTTACATCTTCACACACACCAGCATCTCTCCCTGTCCTGCTATACAGGAGCTGCACTAAAGCTTGTCCTCCAAGCCTTTCCAGAATACACTGCACTGACGTAACTCAACAGTTCAAGGCACAGGCAATGAAACAATTGTCAATTACCAGTGTGAGGCATGTGTAACACACTCGCCTACAGAGTAGTCAGCTCAAATGCACCTCCCTACATGAACACCCTCATCCAGGCCTACACTCTCTCTTGCCCGCTGAGCATCTAGTGGTCCCTACACCACACAGCAAGAGATCCCAAGCAAAGACCTTCAGCTCAGTGGTCCCACGATGGTGGAACAAATGCCCTACCTGTGCACGCTCAGCAGCCTCTCTCCCAATATTCACAATGTTCTTGCAAACAGAACTTACGTGCAGCATCCTATCTGCTTATAAACAGAAAAAATAATTTTTTAAATAAGATATGCTGCACTTAACGTCTCATGAAACGAAAAACTTCATTTTATGGCAGTCAGCGTTTAATGGTAACTCCCTGACTTAGCTTCTTGCTTGCTTGAACCTCACTCGCTTTGGATAGAAGCATCTGCCAAACAACAATGTGATGTAATACTGACATCGTGAGTCTTCCTGTACCCATCCCACAGAGTCACGATAACTCACTCACCCAGCCACGTACTCTGTTGAAAACACAGTGTCTAATCAGCCCGTCACGACTAAACCTTTAAACTTTACTGTTGTTCCACTGAACATTGGCCAAGAAGAGATTTTTTTTTCCCCAGAGGCTTTGAGAATTCACAAATGGGGTGTAATTTAATTAGCTTTGTGTTACAGATGAGTTTCGTCTCACACACACGTGCGCTGTCACTCCCTCTGACCTCCCGCCCCAATCAACATGCAAGGTGTCACCTTCGCAAATCTGTTCGCTTCACAGTAAAGAGTTGGAACATTGCGGTGGAAATGGAGATTTGCTTCTGTTAATGTTCTTACTCGATTCTAATTAACACGAAAAGGAGACCAGGAGAGGCTTTGTGAGGCACACGGAGGGCAAATTGCAGGAGTGACCATAGTCTGGTCTGCATTTATAAAGAAGTGGTGTGTCAGAGCGGTGCTGGGAGTGTCACACCATTTTACCTTGTGCCTCGTGGTGGGATCAGGTGAAGGGGTTGACATTATATTAGTTACACAGTGAATCTGATTAGCATTAGGAGAGAAGACTCCTTGGGAGGCCCATCTGAAGCCATACCGTACCGTTTCTGCTCAGTGGCCCAACTGTGTAGGGCTGTTTTGTAAAGGTGTGTTATCTTTATCTGGTGTCTCAGATGCTTCAAAGCGTTTTTATTGTTGCAGGGAAAAGAAAGGAGTCCTTCCAGGATGACCTCAAATATAATTTACACAGACCAAAACAAGAAAGTTTTCCCAAGACCTTCTGTGTACTGGAATTCCAACTATGGGAAACCATTGTGAGATTTACAGATAAAACCAAAAAGTGACTGTGAAGAATTAGGACTATTATTAAAATAATCAAATATCTTTCTCTTTGTGAATTCCGTGGAATTAGGGTTGAATTGGTCACCAGACAAGTTTTTTACACCAGACAACATGAAGAACAAAGCTCTTCTTCCTTAGCAATGCACCACCAAGGCCACTGTCACGTACAGAAGTTTCACATGTTCTTTGTTGAAGTGTCTTCTGGTAAATCGTCAGTGAGCATGTTTGAACCCAGAGGTGTCACACCGGTATTCTGTTGTGTGATGAGGGCTTCATCATAATGATGACACATTATGATCGTGATGATAATCTCAGGAAGAATTTAACAACTGTTTGTATGGTTTTTCTTAAAATAGGTTTTTCAGGGTAGTCAGCTGGAATGAAACAACACTATTTTTGACATGTAAACATTTTACATGAATAATTGAAACACCTAAGGCTTTGCATTCAAAGATTAGATAATAAATTGCTATGCCAGAAAACTGCAGTAAAATAGAACATAGATTGGTCTGAGATGACCCAAAACCATCCCTCTGAACTGTCTTCCCACCCCATCTCTTCTGCCAGAGCTGCTGGAACATTTGTAGCTCCATGGAGACACTTATTTTGTGGAACCAATCGACACTCACTCAGTGTTCAGTTTCTCAATTTTCAGTTGCTAACTCTGTCTTCATTCACACCCGCTCCTGCCAACAGCTGTACATGGGCAGCACATTAGATGAAAGTCTGCCTTTCCTGCTTACAGTGCACTGTCCTGTCCTTACGGTCACACCACAACTCATGAAAATGCACACTGAACCACTTGCAGTGGCTGCCATTCCAAAGAATGGGTCCCTGTGGAGGGAGAAAACTGCACATGGACACGTTCTGTCGTGAGAAGCTGGTCTTTCTCATTTTGCAAGACAGGTTTTAATGCTTGATCTTTAGCTAAAGAATGAGAAACGTGAGGGTTTGTGAAACCGTGGATGGCTCATGAGGATCATTATAACAAGTTGTAATTCATGTCCTTCCTTTAACCAAGCCTTTCAAATGCAAATGAAAAATAAAACTGAAAAAAAGAACAACCGGAAAAATCAGACTCCAACAAACATCACAACATGTAGCTCTGATGAACTTTGATGTGAATGATGAAAGAGCTCACTTGGGCCTAACACACGCCTCACTGAACATTCCTTGCCCAGGTCCTGTCAACTGTGTTTTCACGCACTTTTAGAACGCACTTCCTGTTCATACATGTTCTCGTTCATTGCTGGGATGGACGCAGCTACCCACTGGCAAGAGATGTGGACCAGGGCGACAGCCTTGTCAAGTCTGCTCATGTGAGCAACCCTGTCTGCTAAATGAGAAGGATAAAAAGGAGGCTTGAGGTAAAATTACCTTGGTAACCACAAGTCCATTCCTTCCAAAAGCGCAAGAAGTTTTCATGCCTTTATCAAACTGACTGGCGTAAGACTTAGACCAGAGGTGGGTCCGAAGAGGAGAGAGACTTGAAAGAGAAGACCGAGCGTTCTCGTTCCACAAGACGGGATTAACGAGCTGACTGACTGACAGGCTATAGCAAACCATCCTTTCAATTACAGTCAGTCATGGTTAATACTCTATACCTTTCATTTTCCCTACTCTATTTTACCCTAAGCTAGAGGTATAATGTCAGATTCATAGCAAAGATTCATTTGCATTAAAGCATTTTCCTGTGAATTCTAATAACATTGCCGTATCCTCTCCGCACCCACCAACGGTCTCCCTGTGCTGCAATTCAACGCTCACTCTGTATAAACGAACAGTCTTACGTGGTCTCTGATGAGGCTGTAGGTTACTGTGGACTGTGGCAGTCCATCAGTCACCAGCACCTTTGTGTCGTTTAGGCTGACACGTGCAAAGTTGAGTGCCTTACGACAACGGCCACCAGCCCTTGGAGCAGGACTGGTTTACTTGTACACAAAGCACCTAGTGGTTAATGAAGGACGCTCTTATTGATATTTGTGTATGTGTGTTTCTGTGTGTGTATGTGTTTGTGTGTGTGTGTTGTACCTGTGTGTGTGTGTGTCTGTGTGTGTATGTGTGCGTATGCATGTGTGTGTTCTTTTGGCATACAGTCACATGCCAGCAAATATGCCTTTGCTTTCTCCTAGAGAGGTGTGTTTTACTTTATATTGACAGAAGAATAGGGAAGAAATTTGTCCTTCTGAAGTGATCAACAACAAAAACATTCAGCAGTTTTGGTTTTTCTCCTCTCATTATAACTGTCACATCAGCAGATTGTACAAATAAAGTACATCCCACAAATATTCACAACAGTGCATTTGATCTGAAGATATATTTTATCTGATATGTTACACTCCCAGCTAACAATAAAAAAATCTGTTACTTTCATTTTGTGTGTGCTCCAAGCTCAAGGGGTTTGTAGGTTTCAGTGAGATAGTCGCTTTTATTTTGGGGAGCAAAGGGAGGTGTGTCTTACCTCGCTGTACCGATATGTAAAATGGCGTAGATGCAGTAATCATGAGAACATGGATGTTCACGACTGGCCTGTCACAGAGCAAAGTGTTGGCAGCTGGCAGAAGACAGCTGAGCTTCAGCGCTTGAGAGTGCATGGAACTCGGGGAAGTGGAAATAAGCTGATTTAGAGGTGAGATTAATTGGATTAACTTCCTCCGTGGGCTCCACAAGTGCGATTCCTGAAGACATAGAGGTTTTTTTTCTGGCCCCAAACCAATTCTGCCACCATTGTCAGTTGATAGAGCTAAGCCGGGACTCTCGTGACTGCCAACAGTGGGATTTTCTCACTGGAGTACGTGTGTCCATGTGTATTCTGCCAGCTGAGTGGACCAAAGTGAAACTTCTTAAATGAAATGACGAGATCTATGAGCTCTTTCCACCCACATGAGGGTCCATAAGGCAAAGACCTGATCAGCAGTTTTGTGCTGTCTTCAGATTTTTGCCTGTGACCATGGATTTCATTTTTCTTGAACCTCCTTAACTATGTCTGTTTTCTGTTAAGATCTCTGTGGAAACATTACTACATTGCTGTGTTCCTGTGTCATTTCATCCTTGACGTTTTCCTGTAACATCGGTGTGCTTCTGTGTGTACTGATATGTGAGTTAGAAGAAAAGCACAGGTGCACAGGTCAGGAAAACTGATGATGTACTGTAGCTGACCCAGTCAGGGAGGAGTGTGGAGGAGTTAGAGGAAACAATCAGACAAACTGATCTGGATGGCCTTAATGGCTAAACGTTGACGTTCACCCCTAGCAACAGCAGCCTGCCTCCCCGCCTCCCAGCAGCACCACATCCCACTGACCGCAGAGAAAATAAGAGCAATCGAAGGGGGAGAAGGAATCGGGTGCAGGCAGAAAAACACATTATACTCTTAAACAGAGGCGCTACTTCATATGAAGAGGCAATAGTCTGTGTTCTGCATGCATTAAAGAAGAACGAAGTACAGGAGGCGGGGGGAGAGGGGGGGAGCTGGACCGGGGCCTACAATGATGCTGTCGAAAGACAACACTGTGGACGCCAAATTAATGGAGTGTGGACGATACCAATCAATGTCAACACATTTACACAGTACACACTTTGTCAAACGTGTGCAGCAGGAAAACTGCAAACACGGACCTGTAGACCCTTCACAGTCAAGCAAACATGGAAGGAAATAGATTTCATTACGCTTCCTTCTCCAAGACCTTTCCAACACATGCATATATTGCAGCAAACTGAAAGGATGGCAAAGGATGACAAATTTTTAAAGCTATTTTTTTCCGTAAAACCTTGAGCTAAAGGTATTTACATTTAAACTGTTACATGTGCGATTGACTTTTTATGTCCCTAATTTTCAAATATGTGAGCTATACGTACTCACTCCGAAACGGACATAAAATCTGCTAAGATAATGTATATGGACAGTGCTGGAGCATCTGAATTCTGGGAAATGAGAAGAAGTCAGAAGAATGGGGACAGGTGAAGGCAGATGTGCAGAGCAGGAACTATAGCACAATCAATCTGCATACATTATTAATGGGTCAAGTGTTTCAAAGTCCAAAACTGCATATCCATTGAGAAAGATGACTGTATTATTTAGTTCTGCTTAGAAACTAAATGAAAATGAATGTCTATCAAAGATAAAAGTACTCAGTAACCTCTCAGCTATTTTTACCTTAAAAATCCAACTTGCCAACAACTCGTAAGATTTGGTTACATAAATTGGCATAAATTATCTCAGCGTGTGCATGTTTCCAGGCGGGGGGGGGGGGGGGAATGGAAATACGACCTACATCCTTCTAACAAAATAAGTGTTGCTTTTGCTGCGTAATGGAAAGGCAAGTGGCATGTTGAGGCGATGGAAATGTTAATAAGTATTCAGTGGCTCCCGATTGGAAGAGCAGACAAAGATAGAAAATGGCTGTCTGGAAGATTACCAGCTGTACGTGATGGCGTGTCTGGGGATTCCTCGAGCCGTTAAAATAGCTCAGCAAAGTCTGAAGTGTTTTACTGTCTGACAACTCCGTCATGGAGTTGCTTAATTTGCCTTTACCCTCTGTAAACCTGTAAATATCGTTCAATTGACTCGAGAATTGAGGCAGCCTGTGTTGCCATAGCAACAGGATGTGCTCTTAACCTGAAGGGAGGCAGGGACTCCGTAGCGTAACCTTTTTTTGTTGACAGAGTTTTGAATCTTCTGTGTCATCTGCAATTAAATTTATTTGACAGTTTCAAAATAAACCTGTTTTTTGATCCTTTAATTACGTTTGTTGACCTTTAGGCATTTATACAAATTTTAACTCACAAGGCAGTTTGTTGTTTAAAACGACAGGCCAAATGATGAAGGAGCGCGTTGAAACCTGACCATCCTTGTTAGTTCGATCACATCTTGACCGTCTCCCCGGTAACAGTGGGGATATAACACCCCCAAGATGGGATAGGAAGTTGTGGGGCAGCAGCTTCTGCGTTTGGGCAGAAGGAAGCAGGGAGAGCAGGTGGAAAGCAGGCGTTGAAGTGTGTGTGACAGGCCTCTGCAGGAGGGCAGACTAGTCACATGTCTGACCTTCCACCTTTGTATATAACACCCCTATGCTTCGGTACTTGTTGAAATAAAAAAAAGGAAAAACTGAGAACACATACGGCCTTAGAGTGACCGCCGATGGTCTAATTGTTACAACTAATTACTATGTGGACAAGGGGCCAAAAGTCTAAATAAATACAATGCATATGAGAAACCATGTAAGAGACATTCTAAGTGCTGAACATCTGTGGCTTTAGTCCTCTTTATGGGTTTTTAATGGTTTGTGACCATCCAAATGGATGTGAATAAACTAACTGGATTTGGCAGGTTGTTAGAGTGCGGCCGTCATGGCGGGCTGGCTGACCCGGTGGAAGTGGTAATCTCTCTCTAATCTGCTGTGTGTACACGAGGAAAACTGGGCAAGACCAACTCCATGCAGCACAGTGCCTTATGGGCGTTTGTGGTTGTTTAATTTGCCGAAACATCCGTTACTTTCTGTAAAGCAGCAGTTGAACACTATTTCTGATGGCCATCAAAAAAGACTGTGACCTTAACTTAGTGAAATGACCTGAACGTTATAAGAGTTTGGTAAGAATGTGTGTGTGTCTCATGGCTGTACCCAAGACGCACAGGTCTGACCTGGAATACAGCTGTGCACGCCTCAGAATGGCTGCTTAACCCATATTTCCACAAGAGCTTCATAGTGGCTTAAACAGATTCATCCACAGCCGTCATCACATAAAATGCTACTAAATTTACTTCATGTTAAGAGCTTTTTAATCTCCTTTTTATGCTATAGTATGTGCTAAGATGATAGCGATTGCAGTAGGGCTACCACTATAAATCACAGCTGATATATAGAAGGAGGTGCGATTTAAAGCCTGTTTTCTGTTTGCTTTCCCTGGGGTTTCACTGTAAATTAACATTGCCTTTACAAACATTTCTGATCGTCCAAGGTCTAAATTTCCTTCTGCTTGTACCTGCATCTGACGCTTGAGGTAATTTCATTAGGGCCCTCCCCTGAGGAAAGAATTGCTGAGTAGAGTCATGGAGAGTGGTATGATGCTGGTGGACAGGATTGAATAGGCAGCAGGGGGTGGGTACGGTCCAGCGCACCTGCAGCCTGACCCTCCTTACCTGCCTGTCCTCCCGTGCTCCTGCCCCTGGTGTGTGATGCTGCTTTTTCTGCCACTCTGTCCTGCTTATCTCCAGACCCCCAGCCCCTGCTTGGCGTTGCCTCCCACTGCAGCTCAGACATGCAGTTAGCATGTTATATTCCGGGAGGCGGGGCAGCCATTTGTTGTGGATCACTGCCCGCATCGGTCCAGCCAGCCCCCCCCCCCACCGTTGCTTCCTCCTTCCTCTTCACACTATACCTGCACCCCTCCCACCCTCACTCTGCACACCTGTTGTGACCTCCTCACTTTGACCTGTCCATAGCAAAGAGGAGGCAGGTGCTTTCCATGTTGTCAGGTGGGAAGACACTAAAATGGAGGTTAAAAGTGTTTGCCCTGCTCCCATAGTGATCAAGGTAGGGAGGTGACAGCTCCCCCCCAGGACAAAAACCCCTTTATAGAGCTGCAGGCTCATTTCACACTTTTCATTTTGCCATAATAATGAAAAACGCTTCCCCCCCCCCAGGGGTGTCTGCATCCCTTACCCTCATACACACTTTATTTCAGGATGGAATAAGACTTATTGACTCAACCTCAGACAATGAAAGTCCTTAAGCCCCCCCGTCTGTAATAGGGGATTTACTATTATGATCAACTCTTAAAGAATAATTTACAACATTCCTCTTTGTAAATGAACCAACTCAAATTTCTAGTGTTCTGGTAATGACACCACAGGAACGTTACATGAATATTTATGGTTTCCAAGCTGAGTATTTTCACTTAATCTTTCTCGGTTTCTGTGTGCTGGATCCTCTACAGTGTTGTTAGTGGTTGTCCATTTTTGAAATCTTTTCCTTTCAGTTTAATATTCTAGCCGGTTCCTCTCCAGAATGTTTGAAGTTCATGAAAACAGAACCGGTCAGGCTTTACAAAGTTTCCAATTGAAGATTTTTTTTTCTTGTCTCGTCATTTCAACCGGCATTAATTTTATCTGCTCATCATCGTATTTCTAATTAAACATGACCAACAGCTTCCTGGACTTCTGCTTCGCTCGTTGTACCCCACAGGCAAACTGGTTTGAAATTCCAGACGACAAAATGTCAGTGTAACGGAATGTCTTTAAAAATGGGAAAAGCCTATTACCGGTGACATTTCATCATCAATGCACGACAAATTCTAAGCAAGAAGCCCAACGCTGGCATAGAAATGCCGTGAATGAAGCTGTCCATGGGGTTATCGGCTTTTTGACAGTTTGACAAGTAGTTTTCTATCTATGCTACGCACCCCCTTCTTGGCCATATAGCACTAACCTACAGACCAGACTGGGAGTTATTCTGAGTGATAAACACAAATGTAGTATTTTCCTGATTATTTTTTCATTCTTTGATCTGTCATCTGAACCTTGCTGTGAAGTATTCTTAACCCCTACATTTATGAGTTAAAGTGCCACTTATGGTTCTCTTTCCGTGCTTGTGGGATTCAAGAGTAAGATAAAGGAGAAATCTCCGTCTTAGTTTGGAATTGTTCTTGTCTGTTTCTGCAGTCCTAGCCAAGGTTTTTGAAAATTAGTTTTGGATATTATTGAATGCATTTTTTCTGAGAGACTTCTTTTGTGTGGTGAGGCCTCAGTGCAGAGCCTAAACACCATCTCCAATTGAAATGTCTTTAGCTGCTGAACCCAGGGAACATTCCCGTCGTGTGTATTACCGCACGGTGAAATGAGGTAGCGTAGTCAATAATTGAATTCTGTATTTTTCTAAGGGCAAAATTAGTACTGTAACGTCTGTTTCCAAAATTATAGTGTCCTCCTCCAACTGCCTGCTCTTATGGTTAAGAGCTAGATTATTTTCTTTTAATCATAAATAAGCAATTTTCTACTTCTCCTTTTTCAAAGTACTTTATTTTTATTTCTCAGTTAGCCAATTCATCTTATTAGCCAGTTTCAGTGTTATTCTGTTCAATAAAATTGTCGCAGTGGTTTAACTGCCGTTTGTTCATGTCTTTTAATCTGACAGCACAATTACTGCAGATTTTCACCCAAGTAAATGTCTCTGTGTGTGCTTAATTGTTACAGCTGATATTGTATTCACTTAACAATGGTATGCCTGTTTCAAAATGCTTAATTAAAAATACTCAATTCTGGTTGAATTGTATAAGCGAGCCAACTTCAGCGCAATTAACATGGGGGTGTGAGGAATGGGACAGATTTAGGAAATGACAACAAACGTCTGTGCACGGCTGATTGCCAATTAACTTTTTTTCCTCTTTTTTTTCATAGGCACTAATCAATTTCGGCTTGTAACTGAAATGAAAGAGTCACCTGCTTTAGTGTTTGACCTCAAATGTTCCAAAAACATTTGAGAGACAGTCAAACACCGATGCACTGGTTTAGCCATAAGTGAAGGTCAGTTTTTAAAGATGGCAGGCCGTGACTCTGTTCCTGGACTGTGTACACCCCCCATCTTGTGCACGTTAGCTCTTTTCTTCAGATGAGCTGCAGACTGTCCTTTCCTGTTGCATATTCACACCAATGTCTTGGTGAGATTAATGGGTCTTCTGTAATTCTGCTTAATGGCATTGTATGAGATCAGCAACTTTCCAAAGAAAGGATTTAATAGCAGACCTGAACAGGGTTTATTATCCTGCATGTTTGCTCAGTCCCCCTTTGCTTCTGATGTTGGCAATAAAATGCCTTGTTACAAAAACACTTCCGATTTTAGGAGGTAAGTTAGAGGTACAGTATTTCTCCTAATAAGAAATATACACAGGGCATGTGTATTTGAGGCCTAAATGTGCAAATTATGAAGTTTTTAAAACCTTTAAAAGAAGAAGTTCAAGTTTTTCAAAACCTTTAAAAACAACAAGTTGTTACTAAAAAGCCTAATGTTGTATGTTCTTAAAAAAAATTATAAAAACATTTAATTCCAATTAACTACGACTTATAAAAACAAATAAAATTCTGTCATTTTCAGAGTTTCCGTTAGGCATATCAAAGGTTGCCTACAGTGTATGCATGTATTGTAAAACGACGGAAAATACGAGAACTTCACTTGTGTTTTACAAGTGTTGCCGGTGCAAATCAGTTTGGGATTCAGAAGCGGATTTTGTCCAAATAACATAGCATCATCTTTACTTCTAGAAAATGCATATAATTACCTGCATTTACACATTCATTCTCCACAAATCCACACTTCTACACATTTACCATGTTTCTATGCCACCACTTTAATCATGTAGAATGTGTGCACTTTACCTTATTAAATTAGGAGCATTAATTGGATAAATACAGTACCTAGCAACAAAGGTAAAACAGAGCACACACCTGAGGAACCCACTGCCAGCCTGACTGAGCACTGCGGTCTCTTTTGAACAGGCATGGTGGTTTCTGAGCTCCCACGCTTAAAGCAGGGCAGGTTTCAGGTGGCCAGACTGCGAGGTCCATGCTGGAGCCACTACAATCGATTCCCATCATCCACCTCACTCTTCACGGGGAGCCGGGGGGGTTTCAGCTGTTGGTGTCTAACTTGTGCGTAACTGAATCTGGCTGGGGGCTCTGTCCAACCATCCAGGATTGGGCCCTATTCCATCCACATATTTGTAAAATGTTACAAATCCTAATAACAAAAGTCTCTTGCTAACTGACCAGTGAAATGACTTAGTGAATGTCAGTTGCTGACAGAACTTTTACTTTGTAATACTTAACATGATGAGTGTACAGCAAGAGCATTAGCAGCACTGACAGCACAATGTCCTTGCTCAGCCACATGACTGCTGTCCTGTAATTGTTTTGCCACTGCGGTGATCGATTCTTTAATAAATACTTTTGTTCAGCCGGTGTGTTTAGCACACCTTGCAGGCAGTGTCAGTGATGATCTGTGCGTTGGCCGTTTGGTCTGGGTTCCCGGGGTAACAGAGGAGATCCTTCTGCTCTCTGGCTGTCTCCTGGAGCCAAACCAAAGCCGTAAAAATGTGCACAAAAGGGCTGGTAGCCATATATACGCACACAGATGCTTTTAACGAACAAACAGTCCCAGGGGTCAGTTTAGGGGGCTATCTGCAGAAATATTATCCAAGTGACCTGAAAAAAAAAATCGCTGGCTTTATTTAAATAAGAGAAGCTCAAAATAATTATTTGTTCTCTTTAATTACAGTTCACATTGTTCTTGCAGCTTCAACAGTTTCATTTATTTCAGTTGCTATGTTGATTGCACAAGTCACAGAATGTACCAGAAGCAAGTGTGTTGAATGTCACCATTGGAGTGTGGTGTGTTTCGGAGGACGCAGACACCCTCCCCATCCCACTATAGGACCTGACATGTCAGCAGAGTCGTGCATATGTGGCAGGCTGAGGCACAGCAACAGGAAGCCTGACGTTCCTGTACTTGTAGCCGTCCACGGTGAGGGGGGGGGGGGTCCATCATCTCAGTACAGGAACTCTAATGCAATTACATCACAAGTTACATTACAGTTACGTTATCGGCTTTAGCGTCTGTATGTTATTCATTTTTTTGTGTGTGTTCATTTCTGATGTCCTGGATTTTGGGCCAGTAACTAACCTTTAAGAGTGAAACTCAGATGTGGATGATTATGTTCTTTTAGGAACAGAAATCTCCACACCTAAGTACTGGAAATGGGGCAGAAAGTAATAAATTGCCACTTGCAGTTTGCTTACCTCCTGCGTTGTCACCGTTCTGCATCGCGATGTGCCTTTGTGTCTCATTCTGCTCCTCCAGACGGCTCCTGTTGTTTCTGCAGCTGTACGCGGAGGATGCGTGTGCATGCATGTGTACCGAGTGGCTTGCAGCTTTGCGTCCCGCTGTGTGACTGACCTTGTGCGAAATGATCGCCGGCCGCGTCCATGGAGATGAGCCGCGGAAGGCTACAGCCAGCTGGCGTTAAGTGGTCCTGCAGTGATGTCATACGTTTTTTTGCCTTCTCTGCACAAAACTGCTTCGGTTCTCTCGCCTGCCCTGCCATGTCATGAGGACAGGTACAGGTGTGGCCAGGTACACTATTTTGACATGCAACAAAAAAAAAAACCGCCACATCTTCCTCCTTGACAGTGGAAAAATCTACTCTAAGTTTTCCCCAGAAAAATATTCTTTGAGCATTAAGTGTGATATGACAGACATATATAACAGATAGATTTCTGTTATTCTTTTTGTAGCGACTATGAAGAAATGCTTGAAATCCTTTCAGCTATATTGTCAGCCATAAATTTTTGAAGTCAGACCAGAATACTGAGTGTTGTTAAAAGATGTTTGAACGTCACAGTCTAAAACTCAAGCCAGAAGCTAGATCTGTTTCTACAGCTGTTAGCTACACCCAGTTTCCCCATATATGTTGTGATTAAGACAGAAGCACCATTAGGTATATGAATAACCAAATAGCTCAGTTGTCTTCAGAATGCACATAGGTGAAGGAGTCACACACACAGACGTGGTCAGGGAACACAGCTCTGTCTCAGCCAAACTGAGCAAAGTCAGACACAGGTTGCTGTAAATGAAAGTGTGTTAATTTTTGTGTGTGTTTTGTGTGTGTGTGTGGGTGTATGTGTCTTTTGAACTGAACTGGACGTCATTCTCTTTAAACACAGTGGATCTGAGCAGCACTGACTGTTACCACAGATGGAATTCCACCATCTCAATGCCAGTTGTGTTCGGTCTCTAAAGTGACACACAGTTAACTTGAGAGCTGAATGATTATTTTTTCTGTTTATTCAGCTTTTTAATGTAATTCAAACTTTAGCTTGGTGTTTTTTGATTAATGCAGAGAATGTTTGCGTTACGCTTTGTACTCTATTTTATAGGGGTGAAATCGTCCTACTGAATGAAACACATGCTAAGTGCCTTTGAATTAGACAGTGAGTAGGTGATCCAGTGCATATGCATACATGATGCACACGTTAACGTCCCCTAATGGCATAACGCTGCACAGTCATCTTGGTGGTTGCTAACAGATCTGGTGTCTACACTAATTTAGCTAACTAAAAAAGTCACAGCAAGCCTTGTACAGCTTGGCAGGACTCCTGTTCTCTGTTTTTAAGGTGTTTTGACATTATTGTGTTAGACACAAACTCATAACTGCCCCTTTTAACAATCCTCCATTGCCAACCAGAGTAAAATGCTAAAATGCTTCTTTCTTGCACTATTTGTGTTTGTAGTTTTTTTTCCATCCTTGAATAATTAATGAATTAGTGCTGTATGCACAGAACAGGAGAAGAGAAATGCTATTTTGCCCAGTGCTTTTATAGTGCATGTTGAACACGTTACCTGGATTAGCAGGGGAAGCGCCCTCTATTGACGTTTCTCTGGATGGGCCACTCCTAGTCCTGATTTTCACACTGTATGGAAATATCAGATGTTGACAAAATGCAGCTTGAAATAGCTGAGAAAGTGCCTGTGAAAACACGTTTGGAAGGCCAGCTCACTGCTCATCTCTTTATCCAGTCAGAAGGGCCCTTGATTATTTCCATCACACTAGAGCTAACTGACAGAGCAGACAGTGGCCTTTCTCCCAGTTTCCTCAAGGCGTCGGTAAGGTCTGACCACTGATCTCATCTGCTTCAGAAGGCGTGGGAGCAGCGTCTCTCGCTGTTCATTTGCAGACGTGACTGGCTGCTGATGATAAACACTCTTTTGTATATATAGTGTGCTGTATACAATAGATGCAGCAACAGAGTATAAACCACATCCATAATGTCCCCAGTAACTGTAAAGTAAAAGCGGGCTTCCCAGGAAATATTTACAAGGAGTCTGTAAAAGGCCGTTAAACAGAACAATAAGGTTATGTGATTGTTAGCAAAGCAATTTATTTGAGTGTATTTCTTTCTTAGTATATTTATAATGACAGTTTTTTTGCAGGAGGAGATGAATTGCGTGCATCCCACGAGAATGAAAGCCAGTTGCAGTTGCTATAGCACTGCGTCGATTACAATAACCAGAATAAACAGCCTTTGCCGAATTGCCTGGCTGAAATCTGTGAAAATTGGTCCCACTTGCAAAACATCATCAGTCCAGAAAATAAAATAGCAGTTTCATCAGCGCAGACTGGGACAGATAAGGAGTTAATTTTATTTCTAACTTACCCTAAAGGTTCGATGATCTTAATTGCGTTAACGGTATCACCTTTAAAGTTCACCTTATTCTCTCATGATGGCCAGTTGTGGTCAGATCTTGCTTTTTGTACTTCAGCTATTGATTTTTTTCTGCGGCGATTTCTGTCAGATGTAAGGGCCAATGACGTCTGTCTGTGCCATCCACTTTCTGCAAGTTATTATACACAGCTCTAACAGTGTCTGCATGTACAGAGCTGCATTTGTGTTTTACTTTCATGTTTAAAAAGCATGAATGTCTACAAACCCTGGCTATGTTTTTATCAAAAAAAAAAAATTGAACACAAGAGAACAGAATGGGAATTGACTTGTGCGTCTGTTGAGCCCCTGTTAATGAGATTACTGAGACTGAAGCCTGTGAATTTACAGATCAGGGGAAAAGTCTGCTTCGGTTTGCACCACAAAATAATAAAGCAGGTACGGACAGTACTGGAAGGAGTGCGTTGGCAGAGCCACAGATTGCTGCAAGGGCTTGTTAAATATTCACAGGACGTTGTGGAGCCTCATTCTCAGGTTATATTTTTCCTAAATCTATGGTGCTGTAGGGGACACCAGGAAACCAGAACTGGAACAAGTGTGCTGTTGTACCGTGTTGAGCTTGCGTTCATGGAGAGATGTATTAAACTGCTGTCTCTTGAGGGCTTTAGGAGGAGAATATTAAGATGGCCACTCCTGCCCTAACAGAAATCATATTTACACTGTTGCTAGTGTGAGAAGCAGTAAGGCCCTCAAGTGCTCTCTTAATCACAGCCTGTTTTCATAGAAAAACAACAGAGAGAGTACTGGAATGAGCTTGGGCCAGGTCCCGTCTGGATCCACACAAACTGCACATTGTCTACAAAAGCCTCCGTGTCTCTAACAGGAGGAGAAGAGTCAGCTGAATGATGCTGACTTCACAGTTGAGAAATCCTCCTCATTCCGTCCTGCCTCTCATATGTTTATCCTTACTATTATTATTATTGTTGTTGTTGTTATTATTATTATTAAGCTTTATTGTCATTGTACGGATACAACGAAATTAGATGTGCAACATCTGATAGGCACAACACTTAAGACAAGAATCACCCGCCATCACACAAACATACAGGAAAATTAAAAGTTAAAATTGTAAAACAAATAAAATTTAAAAACATAAAATTTAAAATGGATAAAAGTATTTGGCAGGACTTACAGTATCTTGTCACTTTATACTTCAGACATCACTAGGTCAAAAGTTAATAACAAAACCATAATTTAGACATCATTTCAGGGAGAAGAAGGCATAATTATGGTGATTTTGTGCACATTTTCAAGAAAAAGCAGTTAAATAATGTGGCTCATTGGAATGTTGAGGCAGAGCCAGTGAATAAAGTTAATGAAGAAAGTGAACACAATAAAGCCAGTGGCTGATCCGGAGTCCCAGAGGCAGGCCTGCGTGCGGTGG